>JAVTVJ010004050.1:0-27507 GCA_034509425.1 Eopsaltria australis
ACTGTCGTTGTCACAGTGCTCGCCCCAAGTGAAGCATCTGCAACCCCCCAACCAATGGGCTTGGGGTGGGCAAGTGTTCCTGAGGGAACAGGGATGGGACAGCTGGGCTGGACTGACCCAAGGCATGTTCCATTCCATGTCACACCATGATCAGCCATAAACTGAGAGAAGCAAGGGGTGGAGTGCATTAATCTTTTTTTTTTAAGACATTTTTCTTTCAAAACAGCACCTAAATATACAGAATCCTGCCACCAGGTGGTTAAACATTTTCTGCTGATAGGAGATTACCTGTGCATTTGCTTTTCTTATGTTTGTGGCCTTTGCTTTTTGTGGTGATTTGTTTTTGGGTTTTTTTGCTTTGGGGGTTGGTTTTGCTTTAGTTTTGAATTTTTGTTGGTTTGTTTGGGTTTTTTTCTTCACTTTGGGATTTTTCCCTACTGAATTGTCTTTCTTCTGATGCATGATTTTTTTCTCCCTTTTCTTATGGTTTGGTTGGCACCTCATGGCAAGATAAATTGATCCAACTCAGTCATCTTGCCCAGCTATGTTTTACAGCCACCATTAACTAGATGAATTTGGTCACAGACTACCTGCAACTCGGCAGTATCCACAAAGGAGTTGAAAGTGCATTTCATCCCATTGTAGAGACAATAGAAATGTTCCACAGTGGTGCTCAAGGGCTGGTCACTGAGGGATGTCAGCAGGGAGTGGCTGCCAAGAGGACTCTGTACCATGGGTGACACTTGTCCCTCACTGTTCAGCCAAATTGCCACCCACCCCATGTCCCACTCCTTCAGTCCAGCTCTCTCCAGTCTGGCTCTGAGGAGACCACAGCAGACCCTGTCACAGGCCTGGCTAAAGTCTGGGCACTCAACATCCCCTTCTGTTGCCTCCCACAGGGGTTCTGCAGTCCCTGCCTTGTCCTGCCAGTGCCTGGAATGGCTGCAGGAGGATTTGCCACGTGCCCATCCCTGCTGAGCCTGACCAGTCTGTGGCTCTCCCAGTCCCCCTCCCTGCCCTGTTTGCAGACTGGTTCCGTGTCTGCCTTTCCCAAGTGCCCAGGACCCTTTGGGATGGCTCTGGCCTTTCCAAGGGGTTTGGGAGAGATCTCACAATGGCACTGCCCAGCCTTCTCAACATCCCTGACACCAAAGGCCTTTTCCACATCCCTCAGTTCCAGCTCAGTGCCCAGAACACAGCACAGCCCTGTCCAGGTCCTCAGGGTGATTTGGAAGGGAGGCACCTGTGATTTTTCCCCACAGCCTCACCAATCCATTGTCTCTCTGTGCAGCTTGTGGCTGTCCTGAGCATTTTCCCTGCTGCCTCCCTGTCCTGGATGTTTCTCTGCATGCAGTCCTCAGCACAGGCCAGCACAGAATTCAGGTGGTTTCCAGAGGACATTGCTCTCAGAGTGAAGTGGCCTCAAGGCACGGTTTGTGCTCCTGGAATTGTGCCAGCCCCAAGAGCTGATGATGCTGTTTGTGCTCACTTGGATTCATCTCCCCACACGCACACGAGTCACTGCTGAGGTCTCCTCAGTACACAGCAAACATGCACTGCTGACCTGGTCACTTGGTGTCCCTCCATGCAGGGACAAACAACCTCCTGCAGGTGAGGGCAGAGGCCCGTGCTGGGAATGGTGGTTGCAGGGGCTGGTGTGGGACAATTGCCCTGGGCCACCTTCCCAGGCTGTCCCCTGAACAAAGCCACGGCCCAGGCCCTGCTCTGCTGCTCCCTCAGGTCCATGCCAGGAGCTCTGGCTGTGCCAGGACACTGCTGAGTGCCTCCCCTGCACACTCCGCCTCTGCCCTGGGCACTGGGGTTTGCTTTGCCAGGCCATTCCTGGAGCACCTTCCTGACTGCAGCTCTGGAGGAAAGCAAAGCCTTCCTGCCCTGCCCTCAGGAGATGCCCTTTGCTGATGGAACTGCTGTGCTGGAGCCCAGCTGTGTCCTGGCAGTGCCCATGGCCTGTCCCTGCCTGTGGTCACAGCACAGACACGCAGCAGGACAGTGACCAAGCTGCCAGAGCACTCCAGCCTTGCACCCCCAGAAGGGCTGGCAATGACAGTGGAGTTGGGAAGAGCAGCTCTGATAAGACCCAGTTCTGGTCCTCCCTGCCAGTGCTGCTGTGCTGGGACACTTTTCCCCTTCTCCCCTATAATTTCATGGAGGTCTCAGAGTTGGGATCCCAGATAAACAAGACACTGCCAGGCAGTTTATTTTGTTGAGGGATAGGGATAGGACAAAGCTTGGTTAACAGAGCTTCTGGGTCAAAATCAAAAGGCAGACAATGAATGAGGTGGTGAAGAAATATAAAATAGAATTGAATGCAATATTAGGAGAAGATGAACCCATTGACCTGAGAAGACAGGCTGGGCTTGTCATGAGCTATGATGCCGTTTGGTTTCTGCCTTTTTTCTTTTATACAGAGTTCTCTGTACTCTTTGCACATATATTTGTAGCTCTGTAGCCTACTGTATTAATAGCTAGTTTTCCCAGTACCTTTCCATGGCCTTTCCCTAAGCAGAAAGACAAAACAAATTCCAGAGCTCCAAGCCCCAGGGGGGTGCAAGGCCCTGTCCTATCTTGGTTCTTCCTGAGAACCAAGGCCCAGAACAACTCTGAGGTACATTTTCATCAACAAAGCACAGCCAGTGCTGAGAGGGGGGCTGGACCTGGGGGGGAATTGAATCAGCACTTGTTCTCCTTATTGGTGCTTTTAATCAATTCTGCTAATTTCCTAAAAGCTATAAATAGGTACTCACCCCTGGAGGGGGTGGGCTTTTATGGACACCTTTCCATAACTGCTCCTGAAGACTTTCAAAATAAAGATCCCCTTTTATATTACCTCCTTGCTAAAATGATCTCGAGTTTCTTTTCCAGGCTGGGGGGAAAGGCAACAGTTACATGATGAATGTTTGTGGTAGCTTGAAAGCAAATCAGTGAGAGACTCAAAGTCAGAACTACAATTGAATAGAAAAATGCAATAGTACAAAACCACTGACAGAGACAGAATACAATCTGACACCCTGTTGGTCAGGGTGTTGGTAGCAGTCCATTTACATGGTGGCTGCATCCCTCTGGGAGTGATAGATGTGGTTCTGTTGAAGCAGTGATCCTGTGGAAAGGTGTAGTTGTCCTCTGAAGGTCCAGTGGTGGTGTAGAAGGCTCTGGTCTTCCTCTGGGAATCCAGTGGAAAAGCTGCCTTGTGGTGTTTCAAATCCCAGATTCTATCCAGATAGGGATGCTTGGTTCCTCCCCTTGGGTGGGGAATCTCCCAATGGGATGATGGAGTTTTATCAGTGGGACTCAATGGCCCATTAACTGGAGGCATCAGGGACAAGCAAAGCAAAGTGCCCCAGCTGGCTCCAACAGCTGGCCCATGAGAAGACATGGCCTGGGGCCATCAGGGATGAGCCAGGAACACTGCCCCACCCGGCCCCTACATCTCATGGTGATAGAATACATGCCATTGTAACCTAAGACATTATCCACCCCTTATTCTATCACCATCTATGTGATACCCAAACCAATACCCCCTTTAAACTTTACATAGATATACACATATACAATGGAACTTTACACACAGTTCTCACTTAAAATTAAGTTTCCTTGTGGTACACAATGGGTTTCTCCATCTCTCTGCATTACCCACCAAGTGTAATCAGGTCCTTGACCAAAAACAACCCGCGGATGGGTTTGCCTTTGTCTGAGGTGGGACTAATCCAAACAGTCTTTCCTAAAATACCTCTCATGTGTACCACAGGGACTCTGTCTCCGTCCACTGTGTGCAAGGGTTCAGACTGGGCAGGACCAGCTCGATTGATGGAGCCTCGTGTGTTGACCATCCAGGTGGCCTTTGCTAAGTTCATTTCCCAATATTTGAAGGTGCCCCTGCCAAGTGCCTTCAGGGTGGTCTTAAGTAGTCCGTTGCACCGTTCAACTTTCCCGGCAGCTGGGGCATGATAAGGGATATGATATATCCACTCGATGCCATGTTCTCTGGCCCAGCTGTTTATAAGGCCATTCTTGAAATGGGTCCTGTTGTCCGACTCAGTTTTCTCAGGAGTGTCATGTCTCCACAAGACTTGCTTTTCCAGGCCAAAGATGGTGTTTCGGGAGGTAGCATGAGGCACAGCATGAGTCTCCACCCATCCAGTGGCTGCATGGGCTTGTTGCCAAGTGCCCTGGGTTTGCACCTTTGGCTGCAATCAGAGCACAGTCACACGCCCAGGTCACCCTGGGATAAAGCAGAGCCTGCCCAGAGCAGAGGGAGCCCTGAATGTCTCCCCCTCTCTGAAGGTGTCTGAGCAAGGTCTCAGCACCCCCTTCTGCCAAGGACACTCACGGCTCCCTTGGCAAACCCAACAGCATTTCCTCAGCTGAGGCATCTCTGCCCTTCCCCGTGGGACATTCAGGGGACTGCGAGAGGCTGTGGCACAGATTTGCAGGCAGGAGGGCAGCTCAGAGCTTGGGAGGACACAGCAAGGAGATCTCTGGGGGTGCCCATGATGGGATCTCAGGGAGGGAGGCTCAGCTCATTCCCCTTTGCCATGGACTGCTTTGCCCACAGCCCCACAGGTGCCAGGGAAGCTTGGACACCCCATTGCCATGGACAGCCCTGCCTGGCAGGAATCCCAAGGCCACTGCCTGACTCAGCTCCTGCAAATGCCAGAGCCTCTCTGAGAGCCCCAGATCACAGTGACAGTATCAGGGGAGTGCAGAAAGAAGAGAAGATGTTGTGGTGCTGTGCCTGCCTGAGAGGGCAGGGCAGGGACAGCCGGGCACTCAGGACACTGTTCCTGTGCCCAGCTGTGCACGGCACCTCCCACACACCAACAGTGCCCTCGTGCCCCCAGCACTGCTCTCTTCAGCTCCCTCTCCTTCCCTCAGCATCTCCCTGGGCCTGGACATTTCCTCCTGACAGCTGCCTTGTCCCTGCCAGCGCTCACAGAGCCCATCCCACCCTGTGTGCCCTCGGCCCGGCCCTACAGAAACCTGCCTGTGTGCAGGGCCCTGGCTGGGGCAGGCTCTGTGTGCAGGTGGGCAAGGGCAGCTCAGGAGAGCCCTGCTGGGCCTGCAGAGGTGCTGCTGCTGCTGTGCATGGGCTGAGGAGGGGCTGAAGGAGCTTTAGGAGGCTCCCAGCAGAGAGACTGACCACCCAAAGGTGCAGATCTGGAGTTGGAGCAAATGTTCCAACATGACTTTGATGATCCTGGTGTGTCCCTTTCAACTCACAATGTTCTGTGAGGATCTGATTGCAACTCCTGTTCTGCTTCTCTCATTCCCCTCTTGCCTCTAATCAAAAGAGAAAAAACCTCTCACAATACTGATAGAAGAGTAAAGTAAAACAGAGACCTTTATTGGGAGCTTCCAGGTGTCCTGATGGTGATGGGGAACACCCAGCCCCTGATTTCAACAATTGAATAAGGTTGATTAATTAGGATATCTAACAGGAAAATCCAATAGCAGATTCAGTTGCCCCAGGAACCCACTCCAGGCTCAAACTATTGGACTTGGTCCAAGGGCTTCTTTACCCCACTTTATGTTATGACTGCTCAGATTCTGCTTGCAAAACAAAATGTTCTTCTTGGAGGTCCTCTTCCTGACAATAAGACTATACAATATTTCAGGAAAGTGTTTAGATGATCATTTCATTGTTCTAAAATTGAAGAGAAAGGGTTGGGAATGTACTAGAGTTAATTAAGGATTATAGTTATAGAACTATATCATAGTAATTTCCAGAGCTAAGAATAAATGAATACGCATAAAAAGAAAAACTCTTTTTGTCATCACCCAACTTTCCAACCTTGCTCCAAGCAGGAAATTGAAAAGAGTCTCAGGAAAGGTCCTGATCTTGACAGCAATCCCTGGCTTCCCTTCTTTTGGGAAGTGTCCTGCAGAGCTGTGCCCAGGCTGGTGTGGAGCAGGGAGCAGCCCTGCCCCACACAGCCCCTCTCAGCAGCAGCAGCAGCAGCAGCAGGTGCCCTGCTCAGGGTGGCTCCTTCCCCCCAGAGCTTCTCCGCCAGCGCTGGCAGCAGCTCCCCGGGCCGGCTGAGAGCTGCCCCTGGCAGGCAGCAGAGTCCCTGGCCCAGCACAGCGGCCTGGGCTGCAGGAGCCTGCTCTGCAGGACAGCCCTGGGCAGCCCTGGCTGCAGCCCCGGCTGCTCAGCCCTGCAGCAGAGCCTGGCACAGGGAGCTGCCTTGGGCTGTGCCTGGCATGCTGCAGCAGGAAAGCCAGCTCTGCCCTAGGGCCACATCCCCCAAACTGCAGCAGCTCTGAGACTGCTCCTGGAAGCTCCTGAAAGCTGTGGCATGTGGCAGCTTCAGGAGATGCCTGCAGCAACTGCAGCTTCTCTTCCCACAGCCAGACAATGACTGTTTCCAGCACTGGGATGATTTCTGCTCTGCTGAGCCCTCTGGGAGCTCTGCTCTGTGCTCCCAGCCCAGGCTGAGTTTAAGCCCTCGGTGCCTCTGTGCTGTGCCCGGGCTGGCTGCAGGCAGTGCCCCAGCCCTGCTGGGCTGTGCACAGGAGCTGCTCCTGGCCAGAGCTGTCTCTCTGCAGCGCTGCCCTTGCCAGGAGCTGCCTCTGTGCCAGGAGCCCGGCCCAGCTCAGCAGCACAGACACAGCACAAGCACTGCAATGACCCTCTGGGGCTCTCTGCTGAGCCCTGAACATCAGTCCCTGAGAGGGAGCTGCAGAAACCTGTCCAGAACTCCAAGTCACAACCAAACTCCAAAGTTCCTGATACCGTTAATGGATTCCAGGGAGGGACAGGACTGAGAAAGTGTCCCCAGGCCCCAGGGAGAGCAGGAAGTTGGAGGCAGTGATGACAGGTGGAGACAAAGAGAAGCCAAGGCTTGGTGCCCTGAGGCACAGCAGCATCTGTGCCAGCAAGGGCTGTGAGGAGACACCTTGTCCTGAGGCCCTGGGGCCTCCTGGCACAGCCCCAGCAAGGCTGGCCACTGTCACCCCCTTGTCCTGCCCTCAGCATCCCCCCCACACCCCAGTGGCCTCAAGGATCTGCTGCAAGGAGTCCCTGGGGAGCCTTGGTCAGGAATGGCCCTGGGGGGGCTCCCAGGGACTGCAGGTTTTTCAAAGGACTTTGGCTTTTGCTTTTGCCTGGGAGTCTCTGAGAGGTTTGTGCAATCATGGCTCCAATTCTCTGCTGTAACTCGTCCCTTGAGAGGCTTTGTCAGTGGGGCTCATTAATGCTCCAAGGTACTGAGGTTAATTTAAGTACTTATTTTTGCCATGGAGTGTCAGAGAGGTTTGTGCAATCCTAGCCTTCAATTATTTAGCTTAAGGAGTCCCTTGAGAGCTTTGTCTTGACACTCAGTGGGGCTCATTCATGCTTTGAGATACTCAAGGTTTTAAGGTACTTTGGATTTTCCTTCCCACACTGAGGCTCTGAGAGGTTTCTGTGCAATCCTGGCCTCCAATTCTCTCCTCCAAGGGGTCCATGAGGAGCCTGTGCTGGGGATGGACCTCAGTGGGACCCATTAATGCCTCGAGACACTTTGGGATTTTCCTCTGACTTTGACTCCTGGAAAGGTTTGTGCAATCTCCTATCAGGCCCTGAGCTTCAAGGGCTCAGCTCCAAATGCACCACGGGGCTCATTAGGATCAAGCCAGTCCTGACAAACCATGCCTCTGCCTTGATTTCCCTCTCCTCTGACACTGTTCATTCATAGGAAGCTTTTTTCTTTTAGTTCAGAAATATTTCAAAGAGCTTCTGATAAATCCATCTTCCTATTTTAAAGGGTGTATTTTTCTCTGTAGAGAAGAGGTGATTGCAGCATTCTGGGACTGCTACTGATCCAGGATCTCTCCTCAGGAGGTGTGGCCTGCTCAGAGAAGCTTTGACTTGAGGTCTGAGCCAGTGTGGACAACCTTGCTCCACATTCCTCAACCCCATCCTGTCTCTCCTCACTCACCTGGCATCTGCTTTGCTCACAGAGCTGCCTGCACTCAGGCAAAGAGGCCTTTTCTTTTATTTTTTAAGCACTCTAAAACTCCTGAGTTTCCCCACTGAAAACAGACACCCTCCTCAAGTGTGTGCCAAGCCCAAGGTGCCTCCAAGGAGGTTCCCCTTCCCCAAGACAGAGCCATGCAAGGAATGTTTTAGACACAGTGGAAGTTCTACAGTGAACACAAATCCAGAGTTGCTGAAGGCAGAATTTGACCAGCTCCTGAAGGACAGACCACCTTTGAACTCCTCAACGCAGCTCAAAGCACGCAGTGGGTTGTTGGGAGGTGTGTGAGTGAGCCAAGAGTGAGGGGAAGGGAAATGCGGAGAGATCTGGAAGTCCCTCTGTGCAGACAGGCTGCGGGGAAGGGCAGTGCAGCCCTGCCCTGGGCTGGGTGTGAGGGGGGATCCTCATCCCAGCCTGCCCTGGTCTGGGTGTGAGGGGGGATCCTCATCCCCACCTGCCCTGGGCCATTGCAAGGGGCTGTGGCCATGGACACTGCACTGACCCCACTGCTCCAGCCCCTTGCTCAGGGCTGCTGTCACTGCCCAGAGCCACAGGGGATCCCTTGCTGGGGGCTGGTGCCACGGCCACCTGCCCTGTGCCGCGCTGGCTGGGCAGCCCCCAAGGAAGCAGCAGCAAAGGCCAGTGCCAGGGCCAAAGGCCAGCTCAGGCAGACAGAAAGGGGCAGTGCTGGGCACTCTTTCCATGGCAGCCGTCACTGGGACAGGACACCTGGGTCACCTGGCATGGCAGTTGCCATGGAAACCCGGCTCATTGGGAATACCAGGACAAAGGTTTTAGTAGGGCCTATCACAATAGGAAAAAGGGTGGAGGTTTTAAACTAAAAGAAGGGACGTTCAGATAAGAAGAGACAAGGAAGAAATTGTTGATGATGAGGGTGGTGACACACCAGGACAGGTTCCCAGGGAAGCTGGAAACATTCAAGTCCAGGTGGGAGAGGACTCTGAACAGCCTGGTCTGGTGAAAGATGTCCCTGCTTCTGGCGGGGGTTTGGATGAGATGAGCACTGCAGAGCTCTTCCAATCCAAACCATTCTAGGACAGTGTGGGCAGAAGGGGCTGCTCAGTGGACTCCATGCACTCCCTTGACTCCTGGTCTCTGCTGGGCCCCACATTCAGCAGCCAAAGGCAGCCCCTTCTCTGGCCTTGCCCTCCCCCTGCCCCAGGGGCTGACAGAGGGTGGCCGGCACAGGTGACCTTTGGGCTTTGCAGGGCTCAGGCACAACGGCTGTGAAAGGGTCAGTGCTGAGGTCACTCAGTGGGGTGGGGCAGAGCCCAGCCAGAAATCACCCCCTGAAGCAGCAGCTCTGCAGTGCTGGCCACCAGGCCGGCTTGCCAAGGGAGGCTTCTGGCCATGCCCTGGCAGCAGCTGCTGCTGCCAAGGTGCCTTTGGTGTCTCGGGCTCTCCCCGGCACAGCTCCCACCACGGCACTCTGCACTTGTGCCCGACGCCTTCACTGTGTTGGGGCTGGCCTGGGGCTTTTCCTGCAGTAGGATCTACCCTGGTCCTGGCACAGGAAAGGCCATTCCTGCTGGAGCAGGAGGCTCTGCCTGCAATGGGCTCAAACAACTCCAGCAAGGCCCTGTTTGCCTCAAAATTTCTTCCTAGAGCACTATATTCTAATAGTTGTTATTGCTCCTGTAATGTGGAGTAAATAACTCTGGTTAAGATCATTCTGTCTAATCATGATCAGAATCAATCATTCCTGTATTTATATAAATATTTCTTCCATCGTTAATCCTGTAGGAGAATTTGCCTTAAGGATCAGTTCCATCTGTCCAGTCTTTTACACATGAACCTTTGACAAAGTCCGGGGCTGGGATTGGATCCAGCCACTCCCAGGCTCCTCTCACAGGAGTTTGGAAAGCCTGGGGATTTGGGATCTCTGGGGAATGTTGGGGGTCCTTTCTGCACCTCGAGACCCAATGGGAGCTTCTCTAATCAACTTTGCCTGAAGCTCCCACTGTGCCCATGATAGGAACCCCTGTGAGTGTCTGTGACATCCTGGCTCTTTGGCAGCCTGGGGACTCCTGGGATGTCACCGTGGAGCTCTTGAACAGCCTGGAGACTCCTGGAATGTCCCCATGGAACACCTCTGAGAGCCTGTAACAAACTGGCTCCTCAGCAGGCAACCGTCACCAGGCCCCTTTGTCGTGGTCACTCCCTTGGCAGCTCCATGGGCACCCAATGCCAGGGGTGGTTGCCATGGACACCAGCTCAGGCCTGGAGTCAGAATCCATTGCCATGGAAACCATTTGCGGTCCCATCCCGAGGGTCATGGGATCACAGAACCCCAGAATTGGCTGAGCTGGGAGGGACCCATCAGGATCCTTGAGTCCAAACCCTGAACCTGCACATGACACCCCAACAATCCCAGCCTGGGCCTGGCAGTGGTGACCAAACACTGCTTGAGGTCCAACAGCCTTGGAACTGTGATCCCTTTTCTGGGGAGCCTGGGCAGTGCCTGAGCAGCCTCTGGGGGAAAAACCTTTTCCTGAGAGCCAACCTAAACCTGCCCCGACTCAGCTCCAGCCGTTCCCTCCAGTCCTGTCCCTGGGCACCAGAGTGAAGAGGTTCCCACAGCCCCAGCCACAAACCCGCTCCCAAGGCTTTTGCCGTAACAGCCAGGGCTGGGATCAGCTGTGATGCTCAGATTCCAAGGGCTGGGATTCAGGAATGGGGTTCCCCAATTTTCTGCTCCTGCTAAAACCGCACCGCCACTTGCTCCCCTCCCCTTCCCATGGAAAGCACAAAAGGCAAAGATCCCAGGCTGGGATAAGAACAATTTACTGGGAAAAGCAACGGGATCAGGAAAAGAGGAACAGCAACAATATTGATAACAGAAGGGACAAGACAAACAAATGATTTACAGGCAAATCTGGGGAAACACTGACTGGCTCTTCCTGACCCTGCATATTCTTCCATCCAGAAAGGAAACCCTTCTCCTTGGGAGAGTCCCTTTCCCTGTCCCTGCAAATGACCTGAGGTGGGATTGAATATAACGATGGGGGCATGGCCAGATCCTCATGTTCTTTATTCCACCTCAAACCACTTCCAGGGGCAGGGAAAGGGACAGGTGTCTTTCCAATGTGGAGCACAGGGAATGTTGGTCACCAAGGCTCTGCCCAACGTGGGTCCTCTGATAGGGATCAAAATATAAGCAGCAGATGTAGCTTTTCCTGCAGTCATGGCATTGACAGGGATCCCCTTATGGGTGGCTCCGTTGGTGTCTGGTCAAGTGAGAGCTCTGTGAGAAACTCTTTCCACACTGGGGACACTTGTAGGGCCTCTCCCTGGTGTGGATGCGCCGATGGATGACGAGGCTGCTGTTGTGCTTGAAGCCCTTCCCGCAGACAAGGCAGCGGAAGGGCCTCTCCTCTGTGTGAATCTGCTGGTGCTTGAGGAGATTTGAGCTGCTCTGAAACCTCTTCCCACACTCAGAACACTCGTAGGGCCTCTCCCCTGTGTGGATGCGCTGATGGCGGGTAAGGTTGGAGGCACCATTGAAGCTCTTGCCACATTCTGGGCACTCATAGGGCCGTTCTCCAGTGTGGATTACCAGGTGGCGAATCAGGTCAGAGCTGTCTCTGCAGCCCTTCCCACATTCCCCACATTCATAGGGCCGTTCACCAGTGTGGATCTTCTGGTGACGAATCAGGGTAGATCGCCAGCTGAAGCTCTTCTCACACTGCAAGCACTTGTAGGGCTTCTCCCCAGTGTGAAGCTGTTCATGGACCACCCGCTCTGAGCACTGGCTCGATCTCCAGCTGCCTTGCCGGCACAAGGTGGGTGTTTCCTCCTTGGAGCACCCTGGGCTGGCTTTGGAGCCCCTCCTCCTGCGGGATCTCTGGAACTTTTCCTCCATGCTGGATTCCTGTCCCGTGGAGCCGCTCAAAATGGCCTCTTCCATGACGTCCTGCTGCGGGGGTTTGTCCTCCCTGGTCTCCATCCTCAGCTCAGTGTCTGGGGGAGGAACAACAAGGAGAGGATGGGATTTGCCTCTGTGCCAGAGGGAAGGGGAAGGAGATACCCCCAGTGCGTCCCCGGCAGGATGGTGTTGGCAGCGGGGTTGTCCTGCAGCCAGGGGTGATGCAGGGCTTGGAGATGGAACAGGAGAGAGAGGGAAAGGGGCACTGACTTCCTCCTCACCTGCCTGGATGTCCTGAGACATCTTCCTCTTCCTCACAGCCTCCTTCTCCATCTGGACAAGATTTGGGAATGAGAAATCCTGGTTTCAGGGGGAAAACAAGGGATGAGCATGTTTCGTTTGAAGGTCTCTCTGTCCAAGACCCTCTCTAGAAGTCACCAGGCATCTGGGGTTCTGTACTAGTTTGAAAGCAAACCAGTGAGATATTCCAAGCCAGAACAAAAACCTAATAGGAAAATTAAAATAAAGGCAGAAAGCTCTGGTTTAAACTGGCAGAGTTAGGGTATGACCTGACACGCTGTTGGTCAGGGTGGTGGTAGCAGTCCGATGGTGGCTGCAGTCCTCTTGGAGTGACAAATGTGATTCTATCAAGGCGGTGATCCTGTAGTGAAGTCTGGTCCTGTTCTGGAGGTCCAGTGGTGATTATGGAGCTCTTGTCCTCTGGGAATCCAGTGGATAGTGCTGCCCATGGTGTTGCAAACCTCACCTTATATCCAGGTAGCAATGCTTGGTTCCTCCCCCTGGCTGGAGCATCTCACAATGGGATGATGTCATTTAATGAGTCATGCAGTGAGGTTTGATGGGCCATTAGCAGAAGATTGCCCCTGCAGGGAGTTATCAGGGATGACTCATGGAAGAGATAAAGAACACTGCCCCACCTGTTTCTAACAACTTCTAAAGATGGTGATGGAATACATACTTTTGGTAACCTAAGACTGTGGGGTAACCCCTGCTCAGGGGGAGTCAACACCACCCCCCTTACCCAGACTGGCTCAGGTGTGAAACCCCCACCCCGAGAAGGCCAGACACACACAGGGGACAGTGTCACACCTGCCCCTCCCCAGGAGAGGTCTCTGTCCTTGTCACTCTCTTGCTCTCCCCCTCTTTTCTCTTTCTTCCCTTCTCTCTCTCTACCGCACATTTACTGATCAATCAAATCCACACCAATTTGGATTTGGTCTTGTTAGCACCTTAATTGGGGCAGAGATGTCCCTCTAAAAATTTTAATAACCAGACTGTGACAATATTTTGGCACAGTGGGTGCAGGGCACAGATATCTGACCCCAAGTAGCTTTGACAGCACTGTTCCTCCTCTGGGGAGGTTGTGCTTCTTTCTGGAGGAGCCCTTGGAAACTTGGATGCACCTTCCTTTGAGAGGGGTGTGAGAGAACTTGTGGGGGAAATGGCTGTTGTGGGTGGGCAGTGTAAAGAAAATATTTTGTTGTCCTTCCTGGAAAAATTTGTAAAAATCACTGGAGCAAAGAGTGTAAATGTTACCAGCGGGACTGACGAGGGTTATTCATTGCCCCAGGGTGAGGAGCACAAGGCTGCTAAACATTCTCCAAGAAGCCCAGCACAAGGAGCTAAAGCACTCCCAAATTCACAGCCTGGAAGGCTTTGCCAGATGTGAGAATCATTTATCTCTTTGTGCCTATCACCTTTGTGACAGCTACACACAGTTTTTCCTTCCTTTTAATAATTGGATTTTGGAAAATTTTTGTTTTTCCATTATTGGAACCTGCCAGCAGCTGAGCTGGAGCTGTGCGGGAACTGATGAAACTGTGAATTGCCACCATAATTGCTTGTATTGTCAGTTTAATGCTTGTATTAATTTCTGGGATTTGTCTGTGTTTTCATCACAAGTGACTTGTAGGAAGAGCAAATATTGCTCAAAGCTTTTTATGTTGAGTTAGATTTGATTTCTGCCAAGTTTATTTTCTCTGCTGCCCAGGGGATGCCCGAGGGGTCTCTGTGCCTTTCACCCTGGGGGAATCTTAGGAGGGGATTTGGAGGGGTTGTCCCTGTCCCTCTCACCCCAGGCCATTCCCCGGTAGGTCTCAATCTTTCTCACCCCAGGGGATGCTCAGGGGGTCTCTGTCCCTCTCACCCCAGGGGATGCTCAGGGGAGTCCCTGTCCCCCTCGCCCTGGGGGATGCTTGGGTGGTCTCCATCCCTCTCACTTCAGGAAATGCTTGTGCAGGGCTGGGGACCAGGGGCTCTGTGTCCCTCTCACCGCTGAGTGTGCTCGGGGGCTGGAGGGGCTCTCTGATTTTCTCACACCTGGGGAGGCTGGGGTGTCCCTGTCCCTCTCACCCCTGGTGTGACCCCAACAAAACATCATTGGGGTGAGAGGGACAGAGACACCCCCAATCCCCCAGAAGGGCTAAATGTGGGGTTTGGGCTGGGACTGAGGATTTAGGAAGGGGTTGGAATTAGGGCTGGGGTTGGAGTTAGAGCTGAGATTTGCTTTGGAGCTGGGATTGAGGCTAAGGCTAAACATAGGATTGGCTTGAGATAGGGTCTGGGGTTGAGATAGGGTCGGGGGCCAGACAAGTCTGGGGCTGGCATGAGATTAAATATGGGACTGTGAGTGTGTCTAAATGTAGAGTGAGATTGAGATCAGGATCAGGGTTAGCTTTGGCACTGAGCGCATGCAGGGTGGGACAGCTGAGATGTCACTGCAGGATGTCCCTGGCATGGTCCCAGCCCTCCTCAGGCACCTCCAAACATGGGGGGCAGCTGGGTGCTCCAAGATCCAGGGGCTCCCACGCTGCCCCTCAATACCAGGCAGCATTCCGTGAAGGCAGCCCTGCCTGTGACCCTTGGGGGTCTGGGATCAGCCATCACAACCCTGTGGGGGCACTACAGAGACACGGACAGATTTCCATCCCTCCGCCACCAGCTTCCTATCCATTTCAATCCCAAATTCCCCATTTTCATCCCCAAATCACTCATTTGAATCCTAAAATTCCCAGTTTTAACCTGTCATCCCCACTTTTCCCAACAGATTACCCATTTTCACACCAAAATTCCATTTTCCTCCTAAACCAGAACATTCCACCCCAAAATTCCCATTTTGCAGCCCCAAATCATCCAAAATCATCTTTTATCCCTCACACCCCCATTTTAATCCCCCAGTCACTATTTTTTGCCCAAAATCTTGATTTTGACACAAAATTTTTCATTTTTCCAAAAAATATATGTTTTGACCCCAAAAATTGCCTATTTCAGTCCAAAATTTCCCGTTTTCCCCCCAAATTATCCCATTTTGACTCCAAACTGCCGAAGTCAACACCAAAATCCTCAGTTTAGCTCCAAAACCTCATTTTTTCACCCCAAGAATCTGAAATTCACTCCAGATTGTCCTTTTCATCCCAAAATTTCCTGGTTTTCTTCAAAATGTGTCTTGTTGCAACAAAATGTCCATTTTTATGGGAGGGTGAAGCCCAGCTGCCCTTTTCTTCTGGTGCCACCTCATCTTCTCCCCTGAGGATGTCAAACTCACCAGGAGCAGGACAATCTCCATTCCCTCTTTCCTTGTGTCTGCAGCCTGGAACATCCACTCAGAACAAAGCACTTTCTGAAAGCCGTGCGTAATGACATCAGGAGGAGGTTTGTGAGAAAGGGAGGAAAGTGTATTTTGATAGGAAATGAAAGTTTCAGAAGGATTGATTTCTGTCCCATTCATTTTCAGTCAGTTCCAGGTCTGTTTTCTGAGTGCCACCTTCTCAGCTGATTGTGTTTGTGTCCTCCTTTCTCTCCTGCCTTTCTTTGCCTGCTCTCTTTCTCTCTCAGTGTCTCTCCTGACCCAGGACAGCTCCCACCAAAGATCCTCCCCTCATTTAATTCCCAATCCAGGAGCTAAAACTACCATGGATGAAGCTCTGAAGGCTGGCACTGAAATGTCACTGTAAGATCTTGCTGCAATTGACTTTTAGCCCCTTCTTGAGAGCTTTGCCTTCAAGGGCAGGAACATCTTTTCCTTGCTGGGAACTGGCATTCCAGAGCCTTGGAGTGTGTGCCATGGATCCCAGAGGGGCATTCCCGACGCTGGTCCTGCCGTGCCTCCCAAGGGAGCTGTGCAGGGCCAGGGCACAAGGTCCAGCAGCCGTGGGGGCTCCCAGAGCAGAGTGCAAAGGTGGCTTTGCTGGACTTTTTCCAGCACATTCCCAGCTGGAAGCAGAGGGAAGAAGGAAAGAGAAGCGAGTCCCTGACAGAATCATGAAATGATTGGGGTGGGAGGAGACCCTGCCCATGGGTGACTTGGCTGAAAGCCAAGTGCAGCCAGCTCTTGCAATGACATTTCCCTGCCAGCCTGTGCTGGTGACAGCAGCAGGGCGCCAGTTTAGCACACTGTGGGTGTAACCCAACTGTGCATTCTACTCCCCTTATCTCATTTCTGATGAGCTGTTATGATGGGTCGTTTGCAGGAGCTGCCCTGTTCTCCCCTGACCCCTCAGGTCACAGCTGAGTGTTAAAAGAGATAAGGAAGGAGAGGCAAACCCTGGGAGGCAGGGCAGTGTTTCTTTTCCTTCACACCAATGACTCAGCTGTGATAACTCTCTCCCGGGAAGCACCAGCACAGTCCCACCCAGCCTGGGGGGATCATCTCTGCTAATGGGCCAGCATGGGCTCAATGGCACCAGCACACTGGGCAGCTGCAAGGACTGAGACCATCAAGGACTCCCCAAATATCCCATGACTCACAGGATTACATCATTCCATTGTGAAACTCCCCGCCCAGGGGGAGGGACTGAGCATTCCCACCTGAATGTGAGCCTATATAATCTTTGGTCTTGGGAACTTCTGGCCACACTCAACAGACCTGGAGGAGGAGCAGAACTCCAACAGGACTGTGACCACTGCTGTCAACAAGACTGCAGCCATCTCTTTGACAGGACTGTGACCACCACTGACCAACAGGTTTTGTGTTCTTTCCTTTTGCTATGCATGCACGTGGTGCTCAGCACAGGAACTAACAAACACCATTCTGTTCTTGTCCCAGGGTGCCTGGTTAAACTCAGCCTTTGTGGGTCAAGGTTGTAGCATTGTATTTCTTGTAATCTCTTTGGTGAATTGTAACTCTGACCTTAATCCCTTGTGGGGCAGTTCAGTGTGGTTCATTTCTCCCAGCTGTTAAAACCAGCACAGTGTTTAAGAGCTTTTTGCAGTCATGAAACACCTGGTGACTTCTAAAGATGGACTTGTGCGGGAGGAACCCCCAAGCCGACACACTCACACCTTGTTTTTCTCCCCAGACCAGGATTTCCCACTCCCAAACCTTGTCCAGATGGAGGAGAAGGCTGTGAGGAAGAGGAAGAGGCCCCAGGACATCCAGGCAGGTGAGGAGGAAGTCAGTGCCCCTTTCCCCCTCTCTCCTGCTCCATCTCCCAGCCAGGCATCGCCCCTGGCTGCAGGAAAACCCCGCTACCGATGCCATCCTGCCGGGGATGCATTGGGGGATCTCCTTCCCCTTCCCTCTGGCACGGAGGCAAATCCCATCCTCTCCTTGTTCTTCCTCCCCCAGACACTGAGCAGAAGATGGAGACCAGGGAGCACAAATCCCCGCAGCAGAACCTCTTGGAAGAGGCCGTTTTGAGTGGTTCCTCAGCGCGGGACTACAATGGGGAGGAAAAGTCCCGGAGATCCCCCAGGAGGAGGGGCTCCAAAGCCAGCCCAGGGTGCTCCAAGGAGGAAAGACCCATCCTGTGCCAAAAAAGCAGCCGGAGATCGAGCCAGAGCTCAGAGCTGGTGGTCCATGAACAGCTTCACACTGGGGAGAAACCCTACAAGTGCTTGGAGTGTGAGAAGAGCTTCAGCTGGAGATCTAACCTGATTCGCCACCAAAAAATCCACACTGGGGAACGGCCCTATGAGTGTGGGGAATGTGGGAAGGGCTGCAGAGACAGCTCTGACCTGATTCGCCACCTGATAATCCACACTGGAGAACGGCCCTATGAGTGCCCGGAATGTGGCAAGAGTTTCAGTGAGGCCTCCAACCTTACCCGCCATCAGCGCATCCACACTGGGGAAAGGCCCTACGAGTGTCCTGAGTGTGGGAAGAGGTTTCAGACCAGCTCAGATCTCCTCAAGCACCAGCGAATTCACACAGAGGAAAGGCCCTTCCGCTGCCACGACTGTGGGAAGGGCTTCAAGGAAAACTACAAGCTCGTCACCCACAGGCGCTTCCACAGCAGGGAGAGGCCGTACAAGTGTCCCCAGTGTGGGAAGGGCTTCTCCAGCAGCTCTCACTTGAGTTATCACCAACAGAACCATTTGTAAAGGGATCCCTGTGAGTGCCCCGACTGTGGGAAGAGCTTTGTCTACTGCTCCAGCTCCATTCCCCCATGGCAGGGCCTGCGCTGGGCAGAGACCTTCCTGGTTATCCACAGTGGGAAGACACCTGGCTAGTGGTCCTTTTATTTTGGCCCTAATTTTCTTTTGATTCATCTTCATCCCTTATAAACACACAAAACACGTTTTTAAATCAAGACATTGATCAAATATGCCCAATGTCCCACCATTTCACAAGTATTTGAGGGAGAATTTAGGGTTTGGGGACATATTCTGAAGGATTTGTGGGTTCTTGGGGGATTTTTGGCAGTGTTCTCCATCTTTTTGCATTCCAAAAGCCAAGAGGGATCCATTTGTCATCTCAAACGACTTGATCCCACTGAACATAACTCAATCCTTCTCCAAAATGGCTCAATTCCATACCAAAATGGCTTGTTTCTACTGCAAAAAACCTCAATTCCACTCCAAATTTACTGGATTCTGCAGCCTCCAGGTTGAGATGTTGTTGAAAGAAGACGGGGAGAAGTGGGATCCTAATTTGGAAGGGGTGGATTGGGATTGGCTGGGGTGGGGTGTGGGGGATGTATTGTGATAATAAATAAAGCATTCAGAATTATTCATTCCTGTCTGTCTTGGTTTGAAAGACAGGTGTCTGCTAAGGAAGGCAGGAGCCTCCCTTGGAATGGAAAATGTAATCCCTTTCCCTCTGAATTGTTATAAATTTGAAATCAAGGGGCTCTGATGGGAGATGAGAATAGCAATAACAGTTCTTTACTAGGATCTAAAACAAAGATAGCAAATACCAACACTGGCATTAACCAACAAACAGAACCACAAACCCAGCCCAGGTAGCACACGGTAACAGCAGCTGTGCCCGGGGCAGGGAGGGATGGAGGAGAGGCTTTGCTTCACAAACCCTCAGGGCAGCCAATGTCGGTGCTGCAGCAGGACCCTGGGGAACAGCGAGCTGGGACAGCAGGATGTCAGGGCAGGCAGGGGCTGCGAGGCTGCAGTGCAGCAAAAACTCAGAGTAGTGCGGGAGGAGTGGGGGAGCGGGGAGAGGTGGGCCAGTGGCAGCTGGGCTCCCCGGCAGGGCAGAGAGAAAGAGAAACTCACAGCAGAAAGAAAAGCACTCTGTGCTGGTGAGACGTGGATAAGACCCCACAGCTCGGTAGTTATAGGGCAGGTGTGTTTGAATACAGCGCCGGGCACAAGGGGGATGGCTCCTCCAAACCTTGGGCACTGTCAGTGACTCTCAGCTTGGAATAGATCAGGTTACAGGTTACATATGCATTAGATTACACAATACATTTATACATATTCACTACCCAGCTCCACTTCATATTATAAGGAGTTCAAAAGTCATTCCCATATGCTCCTGCCTGCTCTGTGCCTCCTGGTGGTCGTGGGCTGGGGTCTCTGGGATGAAGTAACCAGTCTTCCTTGGGTCACCTTGTCTCCTTGCACATACTCTCTGACATCCTGGCCCAACTCCCAAATTCAGAGCTTGCCAAAACAAGTTACAGGATCCAAAAGCAGCATCTTTGGTCATGGTCTTCTTCCTCTCATCAATGGCCTTCACCTTCCTTACATCTTTCTTCTCTTCTTGGCAAGCATAAGCAAACAGTATGTATTGTCCAGTAAGCAGCTGCAAAATTTGGCAATCCTCACAATCATTGACTAATCCTTAAAATTCCAAAACCCTTGTAACAGTCCTCCCTTTTCTATAAAGTCACTACATTCTATTTTGACAAGCTTCTATGGTGTCTGTGTCTTAGGTTACAATGGTATGGATTCTATCACCATCTTCATGGGATGTTGGGGCCGGGTGGGGCAGTGTTCCTGCCTCATCCCTGATGGCCCCAGGCCATGTCTTCTCATGGGCCAGCTGTTGGAGCCAGCTGGGGCACTTTGCTTTGCTTGTTCCTGATGCCTCCAGTTAATGGGCCATTGAGTGCCACTGATAAAACTCCATCATCCCATTGTGAGATGCTCTGCCCAGGGGGAGGAACCAAGCATCCCTATCTGGATAGGATCTGGAATTTGAAACACCACAAGGCAGCTTTTCCACTGGATTCCCAGAGGAAGAACAGACCCTTCTACACCACCACTGGACCTTCAGAGGACAACTACACCTTTCCACAGGATCACTGCTTCAACAGAATCACATCTATCACTCCCAGAGCTGCAGCCACCATCTAATTGGACTGCTACCAACACCCTGACCAACAGGGTGTCAGGTTGGATTCTGACTCTGTCAGTGGTTTTGTAATAATGCATTTATATTCATTTTTCTGTTCAATTGTAGTTCTGACTTTGAGTCTCTCACTGATTTGCTTTCAAACTACCACAGTGAGTTAAAGTAATTATTTCAGCTTTTAATGCTGAGGTGTTTGTTGGCAAAAGTCCAGATTCTGTTACCTCTCTGCAGGTGGGAACTGCATACCCAGCGTGTCGTTTTCCACTGATGATGTAGGTGCTTCCCTCAGTGAACCAGACTTCTGTGTCGTCTAAAGGGGTGGTTTTTAAATCCGGGTGACTGGAGTACGTGGCTTCAATGGTCTCCAGGCAATTGTGGTGTACCGGCTCCCCTTTATTTCTGCTGAGGAAAGAAGCTGGGTTGGCAATGGTAGTTACCACTATTTCTATATTATCTTGTTCTATCATAATGCCTTGATCCTTCAGGAATACTTGTGGGGAAAGCCAGTGCCCACCTTTCATTTCTAACACCGTGCACACTGTATGGGACACTAGCACAGTCATTTTCTGGCCTCAGGTGAATTTGTGTGCATCCTGCATGTTCAGCACAACTGCTGCGACAGCTCTGAGGCACCCAGGCCATCCTTTAGCCTTTAGGGGTTAGACATGTTAACAAGGTAGATAGATTTGCCACTACAGGACAGAGATCTTCGGTTATTTTATTAATGGCTCATCAATCTTGTACCACGCAGTATGACCCATCAGGTTTACAGACAGGTAGGAGAAGAGTGTTAAAATCAGATTAACTTTTTTTTTAACAGTCCCTATTGTAAAAAGTTTTCAATGACTGGTCTGATCCCCTCTCTTCCTGTTTCAGGGGGTATTGCTTCATCCTGACCGCTTGTTTCCCTTCCTTAAATTTAATTTGTATAGGGGGTGCATTCTTTGCTCTAACTGGCACATCAGTGGCCCATAATCCAGGAAACACTTCATATATTATTTCTCCACTATTCTATTCTCCAGTCTCAATGGTTGTTAATATTAAACTTAATATTCCTAAATACCGTTGATCATTCACCTCCAGAGTAATTTCCCTATTTTTAAAAGTGCTCCTAAAATTGGCATTGGAAAATTGTGTATTTACAAATATTTGTGAATGCCCTCTTGTTTCCCAAGTTTATGCTTTAGCAATTTGCAAAAGTATGCTTTTTCAGATTGGCCAGTTGCCCCTTTTACCATGATAGAATTATCCCCCACAGTCATTAAGGCTTTCTTTAAAACCAAATATGGAGTTCCCGTGTCAACCAAAAATTCTACTCCTTTTTCATTTTCCCCTAGCTTCATTATAACCTGAGGGTCTGCTCGGGAAGGTTTTCCCCCAGTCCTCTTCAGTCTTCTTTTGCATGTGCGATCACTCTCTCCCGGCCTCTTCTTCCTTGCTGCTTGTCTTGTTTCCTTTCTGGGCATTCATTTTTCTAATGACCAATATTTTGCAAACTGCACACTGATCTTTGATCTAACCAGGGCAGACTTGGACTGGGTGCTCCTTGTCTAGGTGCTCCTTGTCTGGCTATTCCTTGTTTAAATAGTCCTTGGCTATGATTTCCTCTCCCCTCTTCTGTTCCCACTACTACCAGTCTCCCCCTTCTTTTCTTGTACCTCTCTTCTCCATTGCTATATACTCTCCATGCTTCAGCTAATAAGGTTGCTACATTTCTTGCATTTGCTCCCCAAGGCTTCTGAAGTTTGCGTGCTATAGTTTTAGTGGATGCCCCTCAAATGAGGGATACTAACTGTTGCATTCCTCCCTCAGTCCCAGGGTCTAGCCATGTATATCAGCGCAGAGCCTCCCTCAGACCATCCAGGAATTCAGATGGTGACTCAGAAGGACCCTGCTTCACTTCAGACAACTTTGACCAATTTATGCTTTTGGCAATGGCTCTCTCCATCCCGCTTGCAATCCATTCTTGATAGTCTTTGCATTTCTGCATTTCTGCTCTTCTCTCTGCCACTTTGGATAATCAATCATCTGCTAAATTCCCTGCTGTTGTTCAAATCAATTGCTTTTTAGATTCCATCAGAACATCTAACAACAACTGCATATCACTCCACTCTGGGTTATGTTGTTTTATTATAAACTGCAGGCATTCAGCAGTGCCCATCCAATCACTCTGATAATTTTTAGCAACTTTTTCCCACGCCTCCAGGTCAAATGTAGACTTGAACTAACTTCCTTTCTCCCTCTGGTCCCACTGCCTCCCGTAAAGGTGCCTGGAACACATGTTTTCTGGTCCGGGATGAGATGGGAGTGTCTGAAGGAGAGGGAGCTGGAGTTGGAGACCGTCTTCCTTCTGAGTCACCCTCCTCCTCCTGTCTTCTCCTAGGGGGAGGCTTGAGCAAACAATCCCTTCATTCTTGTTCCTGTGCTACTGTTTGATAAACTTTGTCAGGTTTTGTACATCTCTGGCCTATACTGCACGCCAAAGAACACCGTTTCATTCTTCTCTTGTCATTTCTAGTTTCTTTTTCAAGGGCTAACACCATGGGGTCAGAGGGAGGCCCGATCCCACAATCTCTTTGCCATTCGGGTGGTTCTGGAGACAAAAAAATTAGGTTGGCATAAGAAACCTCTCCCTATTTTCCTTCTCATCTCAAAAACAACATTAGCTACAGCAGAGTATTATAATCTAAAGTCTCATTAAGTGGCCACTTTGCTCCGTCTTCCAGTTTATACAAAGGCCACCATTGGTTACAGTATTTAACTCCAGTTCCCTTCTTTTCAGAGCCTCCAATTCCTACCATTTCTTTCTAATATACTAAAACACATCTTAGTGGACTGGCTCTAGGCATGTCCTTGTTCTCACAAGTCCCCATCTTCTCCTTAAGTGTCTTTTATCTCCTTCTGGTCACCTGTGTAGAATATTAACCACTCTTTATATACCCTCCCTGCCCTTTTTATTTTTTCACTTTTCTATTTTATTTATTTGACCAAATTTTTTTTCTCACAAAATTCTACAGTCTCCTTTCAATTTTCTTCAGGTACTATCTAATCTCTGGGGATACAACGTTTGTGTACTAAAATCCCCAAATTTTGACAAGTCCACAGAGTGCTAGAATCTGGAGCTATACTCCTAAAATACAGGCACCGGGGAAGGGAATGTGTTACAGCCCCTTTAGACTCATTTCCCTTTCATTTTGTTTTCCCCAGTCTTCCTTCCACACTATTCTTGTCAAACGTGCAGTCAGATGCTTCTTTCCACACACCACTGCTCAAACATCTGCGTTCTCAATCTCTGCTCTAATTGCCTGCCAGTCGTCTCTAGTAAGAGTTGCACTCCGTGTTTCCCTCTTGTGACAAAGAGCACGTATTCCACCTTTTACACAAAGCAGACACCACTTCCCCATTCAGGCCAAAACCATGTTGCCAAGGCTAGAAAAAGCAGAAAAGCAGCAGCATGGCACACAGCAGCAGCCCTGGCTGGGAGCACTCAGTGTTTGTGATCAACTCCACAAGAGCTCAGCCAGGCTGCAGCTCCTCAAGGCCCAGCCCTGAGCAGCATTTCTCCCATCCTGCTGGCGCTGAAAAAGGGCACCCACGGCCAATGCACCACCACAAGGCACCAGATCACACCTGAGCACAGGCCCTCCATGCTGACATCCCATGCCATCCCAGGCCTCCAAATCCTCCAAACACTTCCCACCTCACGCCCACTCCCAGGGGCTGCGTGGGGACAACACAGGGCTCTCCAGGTGCCACACAGCCCCTGTGCCTCAGGCGCTCCCTGGCCTTCCACAAACACCTCCCAGCCGGCTCTGTGCTCCTACACAACACTGAGCTCACCGCCAAGCCCAGGGGCTCCCTGGGGACATTCCAGGCCTCTCCCATCTGCCAAAGCACACCGAGCTCATGGGCTGCAGCAGGATGGCACTTGGGACATCACTGCTGTCTCCAGGCTGCTGAGGAGCCCTGATGTCACAGCAGCTCCCAGGGGTTCCATGGGGACATCGCAGGGCTCTCCAGGCTGAAGAGGAGCTCTCTTGTCACACACACTCACACAGGTGGCTGCCACTGGGACATGCCAGTGCTCTCTGTGCTCACAGGAACACTGAGCTCACCAGCAATCCCAGCGGCTCCACGGCAACATCCCAGGGCTCTCTGGGCTGCTAAAGAGCCCTGATGTCAGCGCCACTCACACAAGCTCCTTGGGGACATCTGTGGCTGCTGCAGGGGCAGCTTCACACAAAGGCTGCCAGAGCAGCGTGGCCACTGAGGCACGAGGCCCACACAGGAGCCCCAGCCTTTCTCAATTCCTTCTCACACCCAGGTGGAGCCTGCGGCGGCTGCAGTCAAGCCCAGCCTCACACTGGCACTGCTCAAAGGAACTCTGGCCTGCAGCACTTACAAATGGCCAAGCTCATCTCTGTCCACAAAACCAATTCTTCAGCACGACCAATGATTGCACACAAACAACTCCATCCCAGTCATTGACTGAACGCTCCAAAAGCTAAACCTACTGCTGCTAGTGCCCACTGGAGTGCAATGGAGTGCGCTCTGGGAAAACAATAGCAAAGCAGTCCTGTTCCAGCAAGCACAAAGAAACAATCAGGAAGCTCCATGGGACTCACCACACCCACACTGCTGGGCACCTCTCTTTCTCTTCACCTCCAGGAGAAGCCTTGCTGGCCATCCCCTTGCCAGGGAGGAAGCTGCACACACTCCAAGGAGGAACAGCTCAGAAGGACTTGCCCTAGGAAAGGAGACTGCACTTTTACACTCCAAAGGGACTGAGTGGCACGCAGAGGCCTCCAGCTCACTTGAGCAGCTCATCTGCCCACTCTTTCACCACCAGCAGCACCTTCATTCCGGGCCAGTAGCCACAAGGAGTTTCAGCACAATCAACACCAAAACTGCACATGCTAGCCCTGCCAAAGCCACCTGCACACATCTGCAAATACCACGCTGTCCCAGTGCCCTCAGCACATTGCAAGGCAAAGCAGCCAGCCCAAAGCATCCTGCTGCAACCTCCCGCGCCTCTCCACACCCAGCAACAACACTCAGCTCCAAGGCACCCACAGCCCTTCCAGCCTCCCATGCCACGTGCCTACACGCTTCTCAACAGCCCTGAGCTCCAAGGCACCCACAGCCCTTCCATGGCCACCTCCCACACCTCTCTGCCCATCACACACACACCTCTGCTCACAGCCACTCACAGCCATTCCAGGCTGACATCCCAGCCCACTTGCAGCTCACAAGCCACCGCTGCCTCACTGCCACTCCCTGCGCTTCCACGGCCACATCCCAGGCCTCTCCATGCTCCCAAACAGCACTCAGGCCACACACAACCCCAGCAGCTCACTGCCCACATCCCAGCATGCTCCCATTTGCTCCCATCAAAGCCTACAACAGGCTCTCAGTGCTCACATCTCACATGTCTCCAGGCTGACAAGGGACCTGCAGCTCACAGGCACTCCCAGGGCCTCCATGGGGACACACCTGTAGTCTCCATCCTTGGAAAGAGCTGCCATGTCACACACAGTCACACGTGCTCCCTGGCCACATTCCAGCCATCTCCAGGCTGCCAAAGAGCCAGCAGGTCCCGTACTGTCACAGGAACTCCATGGTGACAAGCCAGAGCTCTCTGTCTTTCACAAGAACACTGAGCTCCTGGGCGGTCCCAGCAGACCCAGATGCATATCTCAGGAGGCTGCAGGCTGCTCAGAAGCCCTGATGTCACAGGCACTGCCAGGGCCTCAGTGCTGACATCCCAGGGCTCTCCAAGTTCCTAAAGACATGTGATGGCACAGGCACTTAAATGCCACTTCAAGAATCACGGCAAAACCTGCCCCAGCCAGGGCCCTGCACACAGGCAGGTTTCTGTAGGGCCGGGCTGAGGGCACACAGGGTGGGATGGGCTCTGTGAGCACTGGCAGGGACAAGGCAGCTGTCAGGAGGAAATGTCCAGGCCCAGGGAGATGCTGAGGGAAGGAGAGGGAGCTGAAGAGAGCAGTGCTGGGGGCACGAGGGCACTGTTGGTGTGTGGGAGGTGCCGTGCACAGATGGGCACAGGAACAGTGTCCTGAGTGCCCGGCTGTCCCTGCCCTGCCCTCTCAGGCAGGCACAGCACCACAACATCTTCTCTTCTTTCTGCACTCCCCTGATACTGTCACTGTGATCTGGGGCTCTCAGAGAGGCTCTGGCATTTGCAGCAGCTGAGTCAGGCAGTGGCCTTGGGATTCCTGCCAGGCAGGGCTGTCCATGGCAATGGGGTGTCCAAGCTTCCCTGGCACCTGTGGGGCTGTGGGCAAAGCAGTCCATGGCAAAGGGGAATGAGCTGAGCCTCCCTCCCTGAGATCCCATCATGGGCACCCCCAGGGATCTCCCCCAGGGTATAGATCAGGTTACAGGTTACATATGCATTACATTACACAATTCATTTATACATATTCACTACCTAGCTCCACTTCATATTATAAGGAGTTCAAAAGTCATTCCCATATGCTCCTGCCTGCTTTGTGCCTCCTGGTGGTCGTGGGCTGGGGTCTCTGGGATGAAGTAACCAGTCTTCCTTGTGTCACCTTGTCTCCTTGAACATACTCTCTGACATCCTGGCCCAACTCCCAACTTTAGAGCTGGCCAAAACCAGTTTCAGGATCCAAAAGCAGCATCTTTGGTCACGGTCTTCTTCCTCTCATCAATGGCCTTCACCTCCCTTACATCTTTCTTCTCTGCTTGGCAAGCACAAGCAAACACTATGTATTGTCCAGTAAGCAGCAGCAAAATTTGGCAATCCTCACAATCACTGACTAATCCTTTAAATTCCTAAACCCTTGTAACAGTCCTCCCTTTTCTATAAAGTTGCTACATTCTATTTTGACAAGCTTCTGTGGTGTCTGTGTCTTAGGTTACAATGGTATGGATTCTATCACCATCTTCATGTGATGTTGGGGCCGGGTGGGGCAGTGTTCCTGCCTCATCCCTGATGGCCCCAGGCCATGTCTTCTCATGGGCCAGCTGTTGGAGCCAGCTGGGGCACTTTGCTTTGCTGGGCCCTGATGCCTCCAGTTAATGGCCCATTGAGTGCCACTGATAAA
>JAVTVJ010004051.1:0-58403 GCA_034509425.1 Eopsaltria australis
TTTTTGATTCTCTAAGAACTTTTCCTTTATCTCAGAAACGAACATGGAATTGTTTGAATTGTCTCTCTCTTTGCTGAAATTCGAAGAACTGAGTTCACTGCAATTTAGATTTTTATTAGCATTCTTTCTGTTTATTTCATGTAGAAAGAGAAAAAAGAGGTATGTCCATGACAAATAAAACAAGAACTTAACAGAATGGATGAAGTATTAATTAATGCCAGTCCCAATGGGGCTTTTGATGTATTTTGATGTATTGAAAGACATATATTAGCACTCATTAGAGCACTTGGGTCCCATATCTAGAAGAACACACCAAAAGAAAATTTAATTAAATTATGGCATTAGATGAGGAGAAGAAAATAAGAAAAGGGTAATGTTAAGCTCAGTGAATATTAATGATGAATTATGAAATACAGTAAAATGTGATGCATTCTGAAACTGTTAACAAACTGGAGTAATTTTAATCTTTAGCTTCAATATGTGAAATACAAAATGCTACATAAGGACTTACTAGGTAGGACATTTTTGGTCACAGGTTTTTCATGCTGTTAATTTGTACAACAAACCCAGGGTTCTATTTCATCTCACTCTTTTTATCTACGTGCAGTGTACCCACCCGTTACTAAAGCAACAATTCTGACTAGATGTGACTCACCTGATCTGCATCAAACCACATAGTTTCTTTGTGAAACACATCTACAGCCAGAACAACCTTTATGATGATACTGCTATCCAATCACACCATAATGTACCTTCCATCTCTACAAGATTGTCTGTACCAACAAAATGTTCTATTTAAAATCCTGAAAATTTTTATTTAGTTATTTGCTTTTTTCCTTACCACTTCTAACATATGCTTCAAAATAATTTTCCAGAAGTACCATGATCATTACTTTGAGAATATCAACAGTTTCAGGAATGCAAACCTCAGGGCATGAATTCAGTGCCACTTTAAACAGCACATGGATTACAGGTATAAAATTTGTACTGCTGTAACCAGTTGCTATTGTAACTAGTAACAAATGTTAGGTGGAAATAAAGATTATACCCTCCAAAAACATTTTTAAAATGTGGAATCTCTTGGGTCATTTTTTCCCCTTTACTTAAGAGTTTCTGAGCTGCATTATTGCAGCTGTGTAGTTAGTATCCAGGATAAAATTAAAGGGCAAAATATAGTTCACTGAGATAATTCCCATACACACAGCCTCTTGCCATTCTCAGGCCATTTCAATATGGATTTGTTCTGTCAGACTCCTAAAATGCTGACAAACTATGAGAAATTGACAGTATTTTTCCTATGAGCAATGACACCTGGCATCAAGATAAAAATTACCAACTAGGGTACATTAGAGCAAAGGCACATCTGAGAATGGGGCTATTAGGGTCACTGAACCTCTGTCCCATCCTAATACCACATTTTCTGAACAATACCCAACTGTTCACTGAACGGCTCATGTCTTTGTCTAAGTGACATTACCTAAAAAATTGTTCTACATATTATTTTCCAAGTAAAAAAGTGCTTTTAATGTCCCCAGATTGTTTTTCAGATAATCACAGAATGGTTAAGTCTGGAAGGGACCACAGAGGGTCATCTGGTTCAACCTCCCTGTTCAAGCAGGGTCATCCCAGAGCACATGGCACAGTACTGTGACTGAACAGATCCTGAATATCTCCAGTGAGAGAGAGAGAATCACTTCAGAAGAAAAATCTAAGGAGTTGACTTTGTGAGAAGTGTAAAATCTCAACATGTATCATGCTAGATAACTACAGCTGTTTATGCACAATAGATCAGTGAGCTTAAGAGCTCTGTACAGTTTTAAATTGTGCTGTGCTGAAAAAGATCGCATGCAACCAAGGATCTACATATTCACATCTATCTTCCTTCATTACGTTGGCAGTTTATCACTTTACCTGGTCATCAGTTTTCTGTCACCTATGTCATGCAGTTCAATTTGAAAAATGTAATTTCTTCAGACAATCCAGGAACAAAACGTTATCATTGCCCCCTTCCTTTCTTACTGCCTGATGCAGACCTGATGGGCTTTGAACCTGCCTCCTGTTCCTCCCAAATGCCTTAAGATTGTGAAATTAAATTGTCCATCAAAAGTTATTAAACTGGGTATCAAGAAAAAATATTTGGAACCTTCTTCAGCTTAATTACACTTCACTGTGCATCTACCAGAGTTCAGACAACATACATCCTCCCCAGACACCTGTATGGAAGTTGTTAGAAATACTGTTTTATGTACATCGTATACTGCATCAGATCAACTTTTTCATAATCTGCTCCCTCCCTTATCCTCTATCTACTTTTTGCAGATAAAGGAAAATAATTTAACATTTTAAGAAAACATTATAAAACATTCAGTAGGGTAGAAATAGTCACAATTACACAAATATCAGAAAATACAAAACTTTCAGACATTTTCCAAAGCAAAGTAGAAAATACTTTTTTAAATGAAAAGTAAGTCCCTGACTTTCAAAATCCTGCACATGAAGGACATAAACCTCACTAATGCTTAAACTGTGCACTTATATGTCAAAAAACCGAAATAAGCCCTTCTCACCATTTATGAATAACCACCACCGAAATAAAAGGACCATTAGGATATTAGGAAGCATAACCTTGGATAAAATAAGTCCTAAATTAAGGCTGTAGGAAAACTGACAGTCCCAACTGTCAGAAGGAAAGGGACAGCAATAAAATTTAACCGTATGAATGAAGACTAAAACCACATGGCTAAAGGTGTAAAAGCAGACTGTGATTTCCAGTGATAAAACACACAAATACTGGGTTTTGGTTTGATAACCACCTGTATGTCTGGAACAAATAGAAACTTTGGCTTCCCTATGGAGAGACACTTCCATAAGCTCTTCTAAAATCTCATTTCACAGACTGGAACTGCAATACCCTTATTATTATATTGAAGAAACTCTGTCCAGCTAGGTCTAATTATTAAATTATTTCAACTTTTCAAGATCATCAGACAACCTCAGTGAGCTCTCCAGGCTCAACTCTCCAGATATATGACCTGCTTCATTATGTTGTTCTATGATGTCTGGAGTATTGGTTGAGTATAACTGTAAAACAGCAAACAAATAAAAAGCCTAGAATTTGTTCCTCTTTGATTGACCATCTCTTAAGTACACAACCTGAAATTTGTTCACACAGTGTAGGAAAATGTTTTTCTACCTTTTCATGTATTTATTTGTAAATAAATTTTAATTAATATATTCATTTCACTAATTAATTTCAGCTAGCTTCCCATTCTTTGTAAGTTGATCTCCCAGCCTATCTTGTAATTGAAAAAAAATTCTCCTTCACTGATCTCAAGACTTTCCCTCCATAACTTCAGTTCTCAGAGTTTGCAGATGCATGTGTAGCATCTACAGCTATGTGTGACTGTTCCTATTCACAACTCTAATATTAATCCAGGGCTAATGTTACCAACTCCTTCAAGTCTATTTACAGTCTTTTACTCTTTCCCTATGAACATCCCATAGTTTTCCACCCTTCCACCCTCAGTGATCTGTTTGAAGTAACTTTGATGCCAGAGATATCTACATGTTAGCATGCAGGCTATGTGTTTTTCTTCAGTATTTAAAGTCTTTAAATTTCCCTGTGCAGAGTACGATTGTAAGTTGCAGAAACAAGAACTTAGCAGAAAATAACAGTTTAGATCACAGAGTGAAGCAGCTCCAGGTGTTTGAACAAACTGAATCCTGTACTTATAAGCCTGTCCCCAGGCTGATGTCACTGAGACAAGTGAGCAGTTTTTGTTCTCAAGTAGAATAGCTATAATTATATTCTGCAATGCTGTCTTTAAACAAAATTCAAAACAAAATTCTCAACGCTCACTTTTAGCTGGCAGTTTTTTACAGTAGACTAGAGCAGGTCCTGAGAACGCTAAAGTATATTCACATACTTCTATGTAAAAGTTACCAAATTGCACTATAAAGAACACGATGATTCCTGTTATCAGCATAAACAGTGCAAACTCCAAACATTTCAGTGAGATAAAGAGAATGCAGAAGTTAGAATGTAGTTCGTGAATATGTACATATCCTGTATATTTTTATCTATTGTAAAACACAGCACAAAGGACTAGGAGGATGTCTGTAAACAATCACTTTGTAATTTGGAAGGATCAGTTATGAATTATTAAATAAATGTAATTTATAACATAACTAGCATATTTGCTAGCATATCACCACTCAGTCTTTCGTTGAGTTTACTACATTAAATCATATTTTGCACAGAGATCTGTGTCCTGGCAACTCTCCTATTGTTTTTATAGTTTATTTTTCCAGTCAGCAAATGTAGAACTTAAGCTCTATTCCTCTCTCCATATTTGCAGAAAGTAGTGCTGTAGACTCCAAATATATGATGTTTCATAGAATTTACCTTGCCTTTCAGCAGTTTGTTGTTTCAGCAGAGTTACATTTCATTTATTTAGATGACTGACACTCCAACATGTTTAGACATACTTTAACATAGAAATGTTCCACAGCTCTAAAAAGCATTTATTGAGCCAGGACCATATCAGTAACATTTACTAACCAGGGAACAACAGTAGATTTTATAGATGCCTACTTCAATGCACATCCTTAAAATGTGAATAGGGAACTGCAGAGTATTTTACTGCTACCTACAGAACAATGTATCACCATTAATAGCCAGTGTTAAGTTCTCAATTTTATTTTATTTTTTTTTTACGAAATAACATAGCAATGAGATCACCAGTGTTAAAACATGTACAGATTTTGTATGCACATTTAAACTTGCTACATACGACAGGAAGCAGAGAGTTCTCCTTTAAAGAACCAAACTCTGGAAACAGATATTTCCTAAATTTAAACGAGCAGAGCCCAGGACTTGGAGTTATACACATATGGCTTCTGTACTTTAACAATCTATTCAAATCTCAAAATCTTTCAGGCAAACCAAAATAGCCAAATATTTTGTTACAGGAAGTCTCATTATTAAGTTGTCTACCAATTAAAAGAGATTTTTTCCAATTTTATACAAGTTTTAATGCATTCATTAATCATAAAAGGTCTTTGAAATGCAACAAGAACTGTCCTTAGGGCAAAGGAGTACAATTTCTTGCTCAAACCCTGAATCACTAACACTTAGTATGCACATGTATGCACATGTGAGAAACACTGCTGTGTTTCTAGCAAGCCCAAATAAAAATGACATTTAAAATTCAAGATGGAGGCCTGACCTTATGATTCTCATAGTCAGTGGATTAGGTATGTATAGCATAATTACTAACCTTGTATTTTTTATTAAAGATAGAGCAGACTTGAGGTTTTAGCAGACTGTCTTTTCAATGTCACTCCTCCTTCCCCAGTTTCCCAGTACCTCCCTGCCACCTAAGCTTTGGCTGACACCAAGGAGATGAAGGCAGTTGTAATTTCACCTATGTTTTTAATAAATCTGTAAAGTCCTGTGGAACTGACCTGTCACACTGAAGCAGATTGATGATGTGTGAGCAGACCTGGACTCTTCAGAGCTGCAGCTCATGTCTACCACTCGAAGTAACTCTCTCAAAATGGCACTGCTTGGCCAATGTCTTCACAACAGCATCTGGAGAGGGGGATAAATGTTTTGCTGATGCTCAAGAAAGCTTTTTGCAAGACTCAGGAATTCAATTATCTGTTCCCAAGGAAAGTGTATTCCAGCAGGTATAGATTCCTCTATCCTTCTGCTCACTCTCACCAGACCTCTGATCAGCTCTGATGGACATCCTTCCCTTATTCCCTCGAAGATGATAGAGTCTGACCTTTGACCAAACACCACCATGTCAGCTAAACCATAGCACTGTCAGATCCAGCCTGTTGTGAACACATCCAGTGATCACTCCACCCCTTCACTAGGCAGTCTGTTCCAGTACCTGAATATCCTTTCAGTGAAGAAATTCTTCCTAATATCCAACTGAACCTCCCCTGACACAGCCTGAGGCCATTTGCTCTTGTCCTGTCACTAACTGACTGGGAGAAGAGACCAACCCAATCTCACTACACCCTCCTTTCAGGTGTAGAAAGTTGTAGAGTTGTAGAGAATGCAAAGGTCTCCCACGAGCCTCCTTTTCTCCAGGCTAAACAACCCCAGCTCCCTCAGCTGATCCTCATATGACCAACTCTCTACACCCTTCACCAGCTCTGTTGCCCTTCTTGGACACTCATTCCCACACCCCAATGTCCTTCTTGAAGTAGAGGGCTGAAGTAGAGGGCCCAGAACTGAACACAGGACTTCAGCTGGGACATCACCACTGCACAGGGGAACAATCACTGCCCTGGTCCTGCTGGCCTCTCTATTTCTCATAAAGACCAGGATGCCATTGGCCTTCTTGAGCACCTGGCCGCACTCTGCCTCATGTTCAGCCAGCTGTCAGTCAGCACCCCCACGTCCTTTTCTCCTGGGCCACTCTCCAGCCACTCTTCCCCCAGCCTGTAGCACTGCATGGGGCTGAAGTGCTCCAAGTGCAGGAACCAGCACTGCCCTTACTGAACCTCACACCCCTGGCCTCGGCCCATTGACCCGGCCTGTGCAGATCCCTCTGCAGAGCCTGCCCACGCCCCAGCACAGCAACACTGCTGCCCAGCTTAGTGCTGTCTGCAGACTTACTGAGGGTACACTCAATCCCCTCATGCGCACCATCAAAAGAGACATTAAGCAGGACTGGACCCAGTACTGAGCCTTGGGGGATCCCAGTAGAGACTGACCACCAACTGCAGCACCAGCCAGCCCAGCCATCCAGCCAGTTCTTAACCCAGTGAAGAGTGCACCTCCCCAAGCCATGGGCTGCCTTATTTTAATCCAATATATAAGCCTGTCTTATTTTAATACAATTATACAGAAGAGAGACTCAAAAGTGATTTATCCCCCCTTCAGTTTTAACCACTCCCCTTTCATCAATAAGGAAGGATGAATGTGAGAACACCTAAGTGAAAAAATAAAAGCTTACTAAAAAGAAAAACAGCAACAACCAAGATACTATTCTTTCTGTAAAACAAGTCAACGCTGCTGGGATGCTGGAAGAAACTTCCCAGCTGCTGCAGCACTGGCCACCCTCAGGGGCTGGAACTCATGGAGAGATGGTTGAGCTTCCCAGAATGGCACAGCAGCTGCAGACAAACCTAGAACTCCTGCAGCGGGCTTGATCTCTCCTGGCATGGTGTGGCAGCTGGAGAGAAAGGTATTGTGAAGTTCTCCAAAGCCTGGGGAGAACAGAAGGAAACCACCTTGCCAAACGGCACAACAAAACATGCCTGTCCCGAGCAGAGCAGCAAAAACTTGTTGTAAAATTCACTATGGATTGCAAAATGTAGGTTCTTAGTTGCGACTCAGAGATCTGCCCTATACCACCCCCTAGGTAGCCAGAAGACAACAGAAGAAGAGATCTGCGCACGTTTGTTTCTGGTTTTTAAAGGGATCCCCATTCCCCCATTCTGTGAACCCGGTGTAAAACACACAAGTTTGGTTTCCTGGGTTGCTGAGTCTTAAACTGACAGTAAAAACAAACTACATGGATTAACACAGAGGAAATATGGAAAACATATTTTTTGGGTCACCCAGGATACAGCTTCCCCAGCAGAATATTGTGGGTGACTGGAGTCCAAGGTAGAAAACATCCAGAGCCTTTCATCATCCACTAGGCAGGTAACCTCCTCATAAAAGGAGATCAGCTTGATCAAGCAGCATCTGCCCTTCTTAAACCCATGCTGGCTGGACCTGCTTCCCCAGCTGTCCTATATGTGATGCATGGCGGCACTCAAGATACCTGTTACACAACCCTCCCACACACCAAGGTCAGGTTGACAGACCTCAAGTTCCCTGAACTCTCCTTTCAAACCTTCTTGTAGGTAGACATTATATTGGCCAACATCCAGTTGTCTGGGACCTCCCCAGTAAACCAGAACTGATGATAAATGATGGAGAGTGGCCTGGAAAGCTCTCCTGCCAGATCTGTCAGTACCCTTTGGTGAATCCCATTCATCCCCACAGACTTATGAGTGTCTAAGTACCACAGCATGCCACTGCTTCCTCCTGCATTGCAGGGGGCTGTTCTGCTCCCTGTCCCTGTCTATCAGTCCAGGGGATTGGTTATCCTGAGGACGACAAGTCTTTATGTTAAAGTCTGATGCAAAGAAGGCATTAAGTACCTCAGCCTTTCCCCCATCCTTGGTGACAAAGTTCCCCTCCATGTTCAGTACAGGATGAAGATTTTCCTTGGATCTACCTTTGTTGTTCACATATTGTAAACCACTTTTATTATTTTTCACAGCAGTGGCCAGGTTGATTTCTAGCTGAGTGTATGCCTGATTTTTTCTCTACACATCCTAGCTATATCCTTGTACTTTCCCTGAGGTTCCTGCCCCTTCTTCCAAAGGTCATAAACTCTTTTATCCCAAGGTCCAGCAAAAGCCAGACCAGTCTTCTTCCCTGATGGCTTTGAACACATAGGGCATGCTCCAGTGCTTTTAATATTCCACCCTTCCTGATCCCTTTACTATCAAGGACTGCTTCCTAAGGGACTCTCTGTGTCCTGAACAGGCCAAATACTGCTCTTCAGAAATCAAAGGTAGGGGTTTAGTTAATACCATTCCTTACTCCATCAAGAACCAAAAACACTGTAATTTCATGGTTGCTATGCCCAGGATGGGCTTTCTGACCACCATATCTCCCACCAGCTCCTCCCTGTTCATAAACAGCAGGTCTAGCAGACACCACACCTGGTAGACTCCCTTACCAGCTGTGACAGAAAGTTCTCTTTCACATCCTTCAGAAGCCTCCTAGACTGCCTCCTCTCTGCTGTGTTGAACTTCCAGCAAATATCTGGCAAGCTAAAATCTTCCACATGAAAAGGGCTGGCAATTGTAAGTGATCAATCAGCTGCTCAATGAATAGTTCACCTGCCTCTTCATCCTGGTTGGCTGGTCTGCGAGACTCTGACCAGTATATCTGCATTCCTCCTTCCTTCCTGCCTTCTCACTAATTCTCACTCAACCTTAACAACTTTATCCTTCCTTCCCAAAAAGGTTCTAGCTGCAAATCAGGATCCCAATTACTTTTCTTTGCCTGGAGAGGAGAATAAAAATACATTGGATTTTCTAGTCAGCAGCTCCTACATGTGGATCTCCCCCACCTGGTACCATTTGCAGCTCTTGGTACTTCAGGACAGAGTATCAACGCTGCTAGGAAAAAAAAAATCAACAGAAGATGGCAGCCAGACGGACACATTGTACTGCTTTTATGTGGCAAGGTTTTTGTAGTGGAGGGCTGCAGGTGTGGCTTCTGTGAGATGCTGCCAGAAGTTTCACTTGTGTCAATGCCACATGGCTCCAGGAAGGACTCACCACTAGCAAAGGCTGAGCCCATCAGTGATGGTGGCAGCATCCCTGGGGTAATGTACTTCAGAATGAGAAGAAAACTGTACAACTACAGTCGGAGAGAAGAGTAAGAATATGTATATATGTAAGTAGATGCAAATATACTCTGCAAACACACAGGTACATGAAAAAGCAGGGAGCAGGTACTCCCATATACAGGAGCAGGAATTCCCCTGCAGCCAACTCTGAGGCAGGCTCTCTTTGAAGCACCATGGAAGTAATGGAGCCCATGGAGCAAATATCCACTATGGAGGACCACACACCAGAGCACTTCGACACGCAGGGAAGCGACCCATGCTGGAGCAGTCTGTGCCTGAAGGACTGGAAGGGATCCACACTGGAGCACTTTGTAAAGAACTGCAGGCCAACACCCTGTAGTGTGTTGACTCTGGCTGGATGCCAGGCACCCACCAAAGCTCTATCACTCTTATCTCTGTCATGGGTTGAGATAAGGTCTGGGGGAGATTACTCACCAAATATCACCACAGGCAAAACAGACTTAGCATGGGGATATTAATGTAATTTATTACTAACAAAATCAGAGTAGGATAATGAGAAGTAGAATAAATCTTAGAAACACATTTCCCCACCCCTTCCTCCTCCCCAAGCTCTACCTCCTCTCCTTCAGCGGTGAAAGAAGATGGGGAATGGAGGTTGCAGCCGGTTCATCACAAGTTCTGCTGCTGCTCTGGGAGAAGAGGCTTTCCCCTGCTCCAGCATGGGGTCCTTCCCACAGGAGACAGTCCTCAACAAACTTCTCCAATGTGAGTCCTTCCCACAGGCACCAGCTCCTCACAAACTGCTACAATGTGGGTCACTCTTCTATCAGGCGCAATCCTTCAGGCACAGCCTGCTCCAAAACAGGTCCTCCACAGGGACAGAAGTCCTACCAGGAAACCTGCTCCAGCATGAGTTCCTCTCTCTGTGGGTCCATAGCTTCCAGCAGCTTTTCACAGAAGCCACCTCTGTAGCCTGCCCCATACCAAAATCTGGTCATAGCCAATACACTCACTTTGGAGAAATTTGTGGAGAACTGTCTGCTGTAGAAGAGGCCCCATGCTAGAGCAGAACAGTGTGAGGAGTCTTCTGCCTAAGGAGGAAGGAGTGGCATAAACAACATATTGCGAAATGACTGCAGTCCCCATTCCCATCCCATTGAAGCACTGGAGGAGGAATCTGGGAGTGGAGTTGAAGCCGCAGAGAAGGGAAGGGGCAGGGGGAAGGTGTTTTAAGATTTGCTTTTACTTCTCATTAGCCTACTCTGATTTGATTGTCAATAAAGTCAACTAATTTTAGACCCCAGTTGAATCCCTTTTGCCTGTGACAGTAATTGCTCAGTGATGCTGACCCTTGAGCCTTTTGTTATATTTTCTCTCCCCTGTCCAGCTGTGGTGGGCAGTGATGGAGTCACCATCCCTGAAAGTATTTAAAAGACATGTAGATACAGCAACTACGGACATGGTTTAGTGGTGGACCACAGTGTTTTGGCCATGCTGGGTTAATGGCTGGATGTGATGATCTTAAGAGTGACCTAAGTGATTTGGAGATTTTATATTGGTCAGCTCTTGAAAGCTGCCCTGCCTGTGTTGTGAAAGACATGTTAAATGTGTTTGGTGGTTTTGCCCTGGATGGACACAAGGTGCACACCAAAGCCTCTCCATCGCTACTCACCACAGCTGGGCAACCTGTTCCAATGCTTGAGAACCCTATTCTTGAAAAGATTTTTGTAATATACAATATAAACCTCTTCAGGTGCAAGCTGGAGACATTTCCATATGTGCACAAGCAGAAAACAATAGGCAAAACACCAACATTCAATTGACCCCTTTTTTGGAACTCCTGGTAAATTTAAACATACAGGAATACAGTGTTACAAATATTTTAGGATAAGGACATAATTTTTGTATGTTAGAAGCAAATTAATCACATGACTACGTTGAATGCAACTCAATGAAGTTTCAACATCAGAATTCTGTGACTGACAAAAGTCAAAAGCAACTGACAAAATTATAGACAGATCTTAACTGTAGACAGCATTTCTGAAATAACCAGTGATAAATATCAGGCAGAAAAAAGGCATCTTGGTGTTTAACTACAACAGGAATTTAGTTACTGGAAAAAGTCTCTACAGAGATTTGAGATAATCACAAAAGCTGGTGTCCTCATTAAAGGGCTGTCTGGTTCATCCAAAACTAAAAAAACCTATCAGTATTCCCTTCTCGCAGTCTCTTTTCACATCTTGAAAGCATGAAACTTCTTGGGTCTTTGAAAACCCTTAGGATAATTTTACCAGTAAAGACATATTGGTGTCTTAGTACATAGTTCCTTTTTTCCTAAATATTGGTGATGTGGAAATCACCATAACTGAAACAAACATGTCATAGCACCAAGAATAACACATACCAACCTGAAAGACAAATGAAAGAGCACCAAAGAGATAAATATCCATTATGGGCACAAATAATTTATACACACATTCAGATACAACTGTTTGATAACAAAGTACAGTAATCTGTCCTCCACACTTTTTAATTTCCATTTATACACCTTTTACATAGGTCCTTTGGGTCACATATATTATTCAGCAATAGGATGAGGTTTCATTCCTCAGTGCCTCAATTGATTATTTACATCTTTGAACAATTAAGAAACAAGACAAAGTATCAAATTTGTCTACCACTTTGTACTTGTTTTGCCTAGTTAAAAATAATACATAACATTTACTCATTGAAAGTAAAACAACTCTCCATTTTACAGACAGCTCTCCTTTTGCTTTATTAGGGTATCCTTTCTTTCCTTCATCATTTTGGAATGCATAAAATCACATTAAGAAGTCATGGGAGTTTTGTTTTGATGCTGCATCTACAGTTAACTATCAGGTGGTTAAATCTGGGTATTCATATGAAAACTTCATGAGACAGTGTGTCAAGAGCCTCTCCTCACCATCAAATCACACAAGACACCTCAGTGCATCTGAAAGCACTGCTTCTAATACTAGACCATTTTAAGTTATTGCATTTTCTTCCACACTACCACACATCTTTATCATCAAACCTCTAAATACATGCTGTCTAGTGTAGATTTATATCTGGGAAGCACTCATCATGGAAAGTGACTACAAATTACCGTATGAAGACTAGTGCTGTAGCAAGTTATCATAGAGATGTATAACATCTATACTATATACTATAAAAGATAATGTCCCATTCCAGACTAAGGACTGGGGGGGGATTCCTAAGATTCCTATGGTGAAATTAGACTTCAGCAAGGTCGACATTACACCTGTGAGCAGTTTATTGATTTGGAGAAGGAAATTGGCCTTATTAGCGGAAGCAAAGGAAAGAACCAGCTCCAAGATGCTTGGTGAGTGCCACGCTGTTGGGGCAGGACAGCGGGCAATGAGGCGGTAGCAGTGGGAAGAGCGGCAGGAGCGGCAGGGCAGTGGTGAGCAGCATAGCAGGCAGGGGCAGCATGGTGCGAGGCCGAACAACAGGGCAGCAGACAGAGATGGTAACATGGGCTAGAGAAAGATGAGCAGTGGCAAGGGGCAAGGGCCAAAGGCAATGGCCAAAGGCAAGGGCAGCATCGTGACAGCAAAGGCTGGGCCAGGAGGGCTGGAGAGGAGTGAGTGAGCGAGGGTAAGATCCAGGGCCAGGGCGACGTACTCCATGACTCCTTATATACTGCACAAGCACCTTCCATGGTCCAATTTCCACGAAAATCATTGGGTTGTCTGGAGAAGCTCTCCCTAGCAGCAGGAAGGAGTTCTCCCCCACTCAGGGGGAGAGGCCCAGAAAAGTCCTCCCAGGGACAAAGGTTTTAGAGGCTTTCTCCACTCCAAGAGGCTGCCTGGAGAAGTCCTCCTAGAAACAGAGCCTCTCTTTGCCCTCCTCCCCGCTGCACCAGTCCCGAGTGCTTGCTGTGCACATGTGCACGTGCTGTTGCTGCCAAGGCATGTGCAGATTTTCTAGTACTTTTCCATTTAAACAACAGATTTTTGAAGAACAGTTCAGAATAAAATCCAATGTTGAGAGATTTTCACTTTAACATTAATGAGTCCCTCACAAGTAAGTAACAGAAGAAATACAGTCTGAAACAAAGGAAGGCATCTCATGAAACAAAAAAGAGAAGTAACAGAAAAAAGAGAAGTAAGTATAAAAACATGCTGAAGCAACAGATGTTTTGGAAAGCTGTATGTAGTTCTTATGCTCTAAAACTCATCAACTCGTAAAGTTATAAAAAATAATGGCAATGTCAAAACCTCACCAGGCAATAATATCACTTCCTTCATTCCTATTACTTTACCACATGCTGTTCAATACTATTACATAATGTTCGTTACTTGTGAAATAACATGAAACTTGCTGAGGTATAAAACCTTATATTGAATATACCTCAATTATGGAATACTCTCTTTAATTTTCTTCAGTATAATTCCAGAGCAGGTAGTGTCAGAAGGTAAAGAAAAATAAAAATTTTATTATCTATATATATAGCATCTACACATAGGTCTAGTTATATTTATCCACACAAACAGCAATTTTGGTTCTAAGAATAAAAAGACAATTGTTTGAATTACTTCTGCAGTGTGCTTTTATACTTGAGTATATTACTTTTAGTATTTCAGAACTTGAGCTGTGGTGTCAGTCTTCGAATACTTAAGTAGGTGGGTGTTTTCTGGTGTTTTTCTTCTGCACAGTACTAACATGAAATTGTTATTCTCATCTCAAGCAGAAAAGAAAAGGAGCAGAATGAGTTTTCTAGTAGTACACTAAAGTAAAAAGTAGTTTGCCTATAATGATGGCTTTTTAAGCCCCCAAAATGCACTGTGAATGATGACTAGTAGAGAAGAAGAAAATATTTACTGAAACACAGCTTCATCATACTGACAGACCATGATACCCAAAGAAAAAGAATTCTTGGGGAAAAAAAGAGTAAAATAGTATTTGCTGTCTGTATGAATTCCCCGCATTAAAATATCTTTAAAACCTCTATCTGTATTTCTGGAATTTCTGTTTCAAAGTTCTTCTGAAGAGTGACTTTAGTACAACCTGACTTTAAACACATAAGCCACCATAATTGTAGGCTGGTTTCGCAGACTGGGGAAAAGGTGCATCTCCCATGTCCCATTTGGGACAAGGATGCAATCTCCTCCTTGGGTAATTCCTTTCAGAAAGAGGCATGTCTGCACACACAAAAGCCACAGAGAGGAAGAAGGGAGGGAATGCTGTTACGCTCTGCTGCATCCCTGCCAGCCAAGGTAATTTTATTTCAGTGCTCACATACAGATGTTGGTGTCCAAGCACCCACACTATGGTTACTGCCCTTAAAAAGCAGAAAAAAGCTATCAGCTCTTCAGCTACTCCCAGCTCTTTTAAAATTTGTGGCTGCAGAGAGAATTTGTTTCAGTCAAGAAAATTGTGACATATCTGGAGAAAGTTCTATATGCAATTGCCAGAATATCATTTGCTCTGACTGTATTTGCTTCGAACATCAGAAACCAAAAGCTCATTCCCTATGCACTTGCTTTTTGCATGAAACCCCAAATGCCGTAGAGTTATTTTCAGTGTCAATTTCTTGTTTATCACATTTTCCACCCTATATGTTTTTTAGTATCTGATAAGTCTCTCTGGGATCTAGCTACATCTCTGATAAAGAGCTGTTTGACAACTGCATTCTTGATACAGGATTTCTCACTCATTTTAACTATATACAAATACACAGAAAGGGCTAACACGTATTTATTTACAGGTTTAGGTGTTGCCAGTATCACATTCAGACACATACAGAGAGCAAATGTGCATATGTGCTCATATACATACAGTTAAACAATGGGATTTCCATGGGGAAACACAAAAGTTGTTAAAATGTCTGTCATCCATGTAAGAGAAACAGACATGAGCTGGGCATTAAATTTGCATACAGCCCCAAGCACAGAGGTTCCTGCGTGTGTAGTGTTCTCCTGCTCTTGAAGATGGGCGTATCTGGCAGGGAGAGTCTGCCAGGATTAGCTCAGGAAAAAACACCCTCAAGGAGGTAGTTTGAAGACATACTGAGAATTTGCCTCAGTATGTGAAAATAACACAACTATGCACACTGAAAGTTACCAGAAACACTGTGCCACTCATCAGGGAATAATCTATTTCAGCTAATTAACACACAGCCATACACCACACAGTGAGAAATGGTAGCCACTTAGGATTCATTAAGGTCTTGCATTGGTTGCATTTGGAAAGGAAAGGGCTTTTTAAATGTTCACAGAGAAGAAAGAAAAAAACCCATAAAATTAAAGTAGTTGTGATATAAACAGGCTCAGATTCACTTGATGGCTTAGCTTTCTAGTGAATAACAAGGCAGCATAAAGATGTTAATGCTTCTTGCATGAAAAATAACCAAAAGGTACAGTTCCTTTCTTGATTTTGAAGCTGCTTTTGACAAAGTCTACACTAATAGCCTCTGCTTCAAGTTACAATCAAGAATTTTTTTTTTACCTAATAGGTAAACTTGTGTAAATAGAGTCTTTTAACAACAGCGCTGTTCAGGTAGAAATTATTGTGACTTTTCTGGTAGGAAGCAGATAGGCATTACTGCATGTGATTCTTATTTTTAAAAATTATATAATTTATGTGTGAAAACAACTTGACCCAAAACCATCTAGCATAAGGCAACGAAGTCTTTCTTTTTCCTTTCCCATTCTTCTGTTTTAAAACCTCTTTTCCTTTCAATCTCTTTTGTTACGAAAGAAAGCGTGATGCCATTTCATAACTTACACTTTCTTAACATACACAGGCATTGAAACACATGGAAAATAACTCATCATATCAAAAGTAGGACATGAAAGCGTATCTCCAAATGTTCACAGCTACATGTCTTACGAGTCTTTACTACTCTGAAATAGTAATTGAAATTACTGCAGAGATTTCACGCATTTCTGGCCTGCTAACATGAGTCTAGTTATTTCATGGACAGTTCACAGATACTACTGAAGAGTAATAAAATAGGTATGATTGGAAAAGAAACAGCTGAAGATGGCCCACACACCCACAAAAGGTTTAAGCAAGACTGCAAACCAAGAATATTGAGAAGGGATCAGAGAAGTATGCAAAGAAAACTGAGGTAGCACTTTCGAAATGTGCTCAACTGGTGTTGGCTTCTGCACTTTGCCTTGCTCAAAAAAGAATGGCTACAGAGGCACAGCTACAGTGAGAGGCAGCCTCCAGGCACCTCTGTGTAGCTCAGCAGCATCGCACTCAGGATCTGACACTGACTCTGCTGTCTTGCCAACTGCACACACAAGGAGCCTGGCATTGACTTCAGGCTTGAGGCCCCAGCAAATATGAGTGTACCGTGTCATTTTTGGTAAAGACTGAGGGGAACAAGGCTACTTACTGAACAAGAGCGTGAAAAAAATCCAAATAGTGCCAACCCTTCTTAAATAAAAAGGGTGTTCTTCAACATACACAGTCTTGGGGGCAATTCGTAAGGATAAAGCATCCCAGATCACCGAGGCCCAAAGATTGTTGCTGAACGTATAAGAATAGCAAGGAGCAACCTTGTTTGTGGAGGCAGTGGGGCGAGGGAGTATCCCTCTTTCCCCTCACAGTTCAGAAGGTTGGGCACAGAGCCTGAGAAGTTACCTGCTCTGCCTGAGACTTTGCTGGGGGTGGGTCTTTCCTTCCTTCCTTCCCGCCTTGCTCTCTTCAGCTGCAGGACTGGGGAGATGGCTCGGGTGTGCTGCAGAGTGTCTGTTCTTGGGCAGGGATATTGCTGCGCTACAACTCGGCACCATGATCACATCTGCCTGCCTTCCCCAGTTTCTGGCTGCTGCCGGTGGTGGCGCCAAGATGGAACACAGCCTGGGAGCTTGCAAAAGGGGTCGTTTTCCCTCCACCTCCTCTCGCGGTCTGAGCCGCCATTCCCTCAGGGAGCCTCGGGGCCTGCGTCGGAGCGCCCCCTGCCGGCCCTGACTGCGCCACCGCCGCCTCTGCCCGCCAGCGCCCCCTGCCGGCGGCCGAGGGCAGCACCCGCCAAAGAGGAAAATCCACAATTAGCAGGTTGGAAACATCTGTTACTGTTCTGCTATTTGTTCTGTCCTGTTATATTCATCTATGTTCCTGTAAATAACTGTTACTCTTGATTTCTTGAAAACCCCATAATTTCCAAACTTGCTATGATTCAGAGGGAAGGGCCTTCTTTCCGTTCCAGGAAGGCTCCTTGGTAGCTGTTTGTCTTTTAAACTGCACCTGATGTGCAGTTGAAGAGGAAAGAGTGAAAAGAGAATAACAGTCCTTGGGTAACCCTTTTGTGTTTTGGACACAGAAACCTCATTAGGCATCACCATGGTCCAGCTTACCCCAGTTCAGCTGGCAGATGACCACATCCATGTTTTTTCCATTTGCAGATCACTATCTAAACATGGGCCCTGAAACTAATGCCACTGTGACTGTTACCCAGTTTGTAGAATGGGTCAGTTGGATGAATAATTCAATGCTTGTAAACTTCTTTTGGACTGTGTGCATGTGGCTATCTAACTACCACAGTGTAAGATCCCGTCCTTGTGGGTTCATTAATAATGGTACCTATTTTGGGGGAGGAACACAGGGGGATGCTTTTTCCCAGTCTTTCACCCACTTTAACCAGCCTACCACAACAGCTTTTGAAGGGTTTAAATTCCCCCCAGATGCTAAATATACCATATTCTTGCTGATGTTTCTGCTAAGTTTATTCAACGTGGTCCATTTAGCATTTAGAGAGAGGGTGAAGTTGCCTTGGGTAGCTATCCCAAAATCTGCCTCAGAGACAAGGGGTGCTGCCCAGAAATGTGCTGCAGGGACCAGGGACACTGCCCAGCAGCACCAGCTGCTGTCAGAGGGAAAGCTTGCTAGCACAGAAGTGGAGCTAACAGATATCACAGCCATTCAGGCTCCAGACAAACCGGAAGGGCAGCCACAGCCAGCAGCAATCACCCCTGTCCTGCCAGTGAGCAGGCAAGAGAGTAAAGCCTCTGTGGTATGGTGAGTGGCGAAACAAGTGCGGGTATGGAGAGGTCTGGCAGGTTGCCATCACGCTGCCACAAACCCACCAAGGTAACCCTCTGGCGTTCCAGTGGAGTTGTTTTGGGGTCTGCCAACTTTGCCTGGGGGGTAGGCTCTCCCTCTGGGGTTTTTTGGGGATTGTGGCAAAATGCTGCGAGAGGTGTTGGGGTGACTCAAGACTTGGCTGAGGATTGGGGCTCCCTTCCTTCCTGCCATTTGGGCTTCAAGCAGAGTGGTCGCTACGGGAGCTTTGTGTATTTGGCTGTGGGACTTCACTATGCTGCAATTCAGCACTCCAATCGAATCTGCCTGCTTTCTCAGCTTCTCGGTAGTGCCAAGACTGGTCGCTGTCTGCGTGAGTTTCGGGGAATCACCTCCCCCTCCTCCGTCTTGTCCGAGACTGCTGTCGCCCCTGAGGAGGCTCCACGTGAGTGAGTCACTGTGGCACCTCTGCAGCACCTCTGCCTTGCTTGAGCCATCAACACACCCTGCCAGCCGTGGTCATAACCACACCAGTGTGGAAAAACAGCACCCAGTGTGTGGGAAGTTGTTTGTTCTGTTATTGTTCCGTTCTGTTATTTTCTATATGTATTTTTTCTAGTAAGGAACTGTTATTCCTTACATTTTTGCCTGGAAGCCCTGTGATTTTCAAAGCTGTAGTAATTTGGAGGGAGGGGTCTTCTTTCCATTCCAGGAAGGTTCCCACCTTCCTTGGTAGACATTTGTCTTTCAAATTAAGACACAGAGGTACAGGAAAAGCTTTTCACATAAGAACTTGCAGTAACCTCTAAGATCAATGATGTTCCCCAGCCAGTCTGTGTAGTGTTTTACAAATAGGTGAGTATTTTACAGTAGGGGCTCTTAGTTAATAGACTTCTCAGTACAGATAGGTTAAAGAAAACTTTTGTTTATGAAGGCAAAATTAACGGGCTAGGATTCAGCTATTTATATAACTATGTATCTATATATCTATATCTATCTCTCTATATATATGTATATCTATCTATATATTTATACACAACAGAAAGCAAAAACCAGAGCAGTGTTTACATCCCACTCTAAAACCACCACACCAAAATCAGTGATTTCAGATGACAAAGAACTGGCGGTAAGCCTCTTCAGTTTTCTTTTCTTGAATATTTATCTCACGACACTACTTCAGGCAACAGCATCCCAACAGCAGGAAATGGAAACCCCTTTGTGAGTAGGGACAATAAACATAAATGACAGAAATGCTTGTGGTGCTGGAAACCCAGCCACGCCTTCCCGATGACAGGAATCCAGAAAGCAGTGACTTCAAGATTCTGCTAGAACCCACCTAGCTGAATGGAAGTGTCATTGCTAAAACATGTCATTCTTTCTCCCCTACTGCCAGTCTGCCCCAGCAAAGTAACCTCAGCAACAAAACATCTAAAATTTGATACAAAAGGGTATAAGCGAGTCAAACACAGGCAAAATCCTGATATAAAAATAGCTTTATGAGAACAGAATTCAGCTGTGGGTTTTTCACATCATAGAACAAAGTAATACCTACAATCCCCTAAAACAGTACTTCAATAATGTTTATCCATGTCAGAACTAAAAACGAAAAATACATTAAAAGAAGGACTACAATATCTCATGAAAACTCATGATTGCATTTCCATTTTTTCCCTTGAAAATCTGATGTCGTGTCTTGACAGCGACAAATTGTATGTTCTTTGCTCAGTGAACATTCTTGATAATAAAAGATATTCTTCCCCAAGAGAAGGAATATTCCAGGTAAACACATTCACAAATACTGAGTCTGCCCTTTACTGAAAAGGAGTTTGATCTAATTGGTAGAATGTCATTATGGAACAGAACGTTTTAAAATATATTACCAGGTAAACTTTAAATTACTTCAAACATTGAAAATTACTATTTTTCTTAAGATACTGTTCCTAAGATATTGATATCTGTGAAATGCAAGTTTTGCACTGCCATATCACATGCTCAATGACAGTTACATAGTATTTATCCTCTTAATAATTTTTAAAGACCAATCCGTTCACCTAAAGAAAGCAGACAGAATAAAAAAGAGCAAAATTGTACTATGGCAGTTTTAGCATAAGTTTATCATAAGGTAATTGTTTATACCCTTGAGATTTTATTTAAAGTTTAGGAGAATCTACTGTAAAGGAATAGATGTGTATTTCACTGTAATCTTTCTGCCACAGAACTCAACAGATTTCTATCTACTGTTATCTGACTATGAAAAAGTTAAAAAAGATAACTTACTGCTCATCCTCCATACAAGTAGTAAAATGGTTTTTTATCATGCTTAGGTAGGAAATAAGTGTAGCTTTATTTTTCCACACAGTGAGAACAGGAAAAGAGAAAGTAATATGCAGGAAAAAACCCCTACCAGCCATGTCTGTGTACCCCTTTAATTTTTCCTTGCTACACAAAGTTATACCTGTGTATGATCTGCATATAAAATACCTGACGTAGAAATGTGTGAGGATGCTGTGAGGATGCAACAGGAGAGTAAAAAACCAAACTATTACTAAACCAAGATTTTTTTCAAATGTGTATCAGATGGAGTTGCCTTTTTTCCTCATGCTAACATTTTTCCTCCTCCTGTCTATACAGTATAAGCTTTGCTTTGACAACAGTCAGTCATGATGTGGTTATCATCCATGGTGTCTCGCTTTGCTCGGGTGCCCCAAGCTCGGAAATTTCTCCCTTGCCTTATGAGTTACAATATGAGCATTTGCTATGGACAGCAAGTGCCTTTCTAACTTGGCCACTGACATGACAAATTGAAGCAGGGCCTTCAGAAACAAGTCTGCTTTCCTTGTTAAGCGTGCAGCATTTGCCCAGGCAAAACAACTGATAAAAAATACTTTCCTCTTATTTCTTTAATGCTTACTTGGATTCCTGTAACAATATGAAAGATGAAAAGGTTTGCATTTTACAAAACAAAACAAAACCCAACCCAGACAAAGAGTGGCTCAGTGCATGTGGGAATTCAATCCGTGCTTCTCTCATCCACAACAAAAATGCCTTCTATTCTAGTGAGAAAGGGAAAGGCTGGAAACTCCCATGCTGATAGTCCTGATGTTTTTCTGCTGCTACACTGTGTCAAAGGTTAGTTCCCTCCCACCTGCAACACAGTTTGCTTCTTCTAATACACAACCAAGCATTCAGACAATACGATTAAAAATCATCCCGCTCATGGGAGGCTCTCTCAAATATCCCTTCTCAAATATCCCAGTCCAGCACACAGATAAAATCATTAACTTGTACCTTAATAAGAGCTTTGTATGATTTTTTCTTTTTAAACCCTATTTACAGACTCTCACTAAAATTAAGCACAATCTTAGCTGAATCAAATAAATGCCAGCAGTTTTATTCAGCACACTGTGATCATGGGTAAGGGTGAGAGATAACCAGACCTTCTTTGTTACGATGTCTTAGGAGGAAAATAAAAAACCTAGAGACATTTTGCATTATGTGACATAAGAGCAACTCCAAAGAAAAACGAACTGTCATTTTAAGAGATGATATGCTATCACTGGTTTCTAGGAATGAAGGCAGTGATATTATGAAGCATATATTTGAGGTGAAGAAAAAGAGAAAAATGTTAAACTCTGAAGAATTTTTTGCAGAACAGCCTCAGATTTAAAAATAATGCCTATATTACATTTTTTTGATATTGCGTATTGAGGTTGAAGAAGCAAGTAATCGCAGCAGTGGTAACAAGTCACTGACAGCAAGGTTGTTATTCTCATGGGGTAGCCTGATCCTGCATTGCAGTGGTTTTGGTGAAACTCCATGACTATCAAGTCAGTAGCCAGCACCCCTAAGGTTAGTTGCTGATTGTTATAAGTGATGGATCAAGCCCAAAGAGAGAAGGATGAGCAGAGTTTGGTTAAATTTGTAGAGTTTACTCAGCTGATAAAAGAGACCACTAGAGTAATGTAATTTGCAGAACAGAGAAGAAAATGTGAAATACAAATGCACAATTATGCTCATTTATTAATACCTGATGGACAGTACATTAAAACAAATAATTATCAGAGAACATTGTACCTCTGAGGTACCTCATGAGAGTGATCTGATGTTTTAAGATCACATATTGTCATCAAAGTCTGGAAATTATGCTAATAGTACTAGCTACATTTAGAGGTCTGCACAAGTAAAGACTTCCCCACCTAAATAGTAATTGTCTTTAAGGAAGGCAATGATTTTTGTGTGATGCAAAGGTGCTACCTACAGGCATGAGCATAGAATGACATGCAGGGAAGCTCAGAAAAAGGATCCCATTTTTATGAGGAAATAGAACAGAACTAGCATTACCACTAAACTAAATACCTTTTATTTTCAGGCGAAAGGATACATGTTTTACCAAACTTTTAAAAATCCATAATATCAAAGATTTTCAGTTAACCCAATTTAATTCTTAATCTTACAATGGTGTCTGTATTTTTCTGTGTTTCTTTATTTAGGTTAGTTACAGTACAATAAAAAAAAAGGGTAACTTTCTTTTTAAAACAACAAACATTAACTAAGCTGTATGCTCTTCTGATACGTATATTTCAGGCATATTTTTGTCGACAAAAAAAGTGGGCCACAACTATCAAAAAATCACATTTGAATATCAAAATTAATGTTTGGTCTTACAAACACAGTTAAGTGCCAGACAGGAAGTATTTGTACCCTATTAAATATGTACCTATCCTATACCTCTTTCATAAACAATGTTTCATTCAGTGCAGTGCGTCTGTACTGAGAATCACTTGCATAAAAACAGCAGCATATCCAGTATTTTCGAGATAATGAAAAATGCTTAGTAAAGTGCTTTAATCTAAGAGCATGCTTTCTCTTACTCTGCGTTTTTTACACATTTGGACCCCATCAGGTCAAAAGTGGCAAATATTTGTGCATATGTGTGGATTTACTCTTGGGGATATTCCTAGTGATTTGAATGAACTTAGTGATATGAATGAACTTAGTGATATGAATTTGAAAGCATGGGCTGTTTGTTAGGTTTTAGGAATGAAGGTGTGCCCACCACCCTGTACACGCCACTGCAGTACACATCCAACACATAATGGTAACAGCAGTAGCAGCAGTGTTCTCTTGCATGTACCTTCAGCCATGACTCAGGCAAGCAGTGCAATTGAAAACTAATGCATTCTGCCGTTCAAAAAAATTCTGACATCCTTTTTTCTTTTCCATTTTCAAAAGTAGTATAAAAATAGAAAATAAAAACGTAAATATTATTAAATGCATTTCTATTATATAATAGAATAATAATTGAGACTATTTTTCCTTTCAGATATATAATTCAGCAATTCTGTATTTAAAGGCTGTATTTTTCATATCTATAGTGATGAAAAGGCAGCACTCTCTCACAAGTACAATTACATAAATTTTATAATCCCTGCCATGACACGAAAGCACAAATTTTAAAATGAGATTTTCTTTTCTGACCATTTGTCCAGATTCTGAATTTCTTTTAGGGAGTAACTGTCCGCGTAAGTTTTTATTTGTATCAAATAATTGTGACATTCAGAGTCAATTATCTGATGAGCTGAAAAAGTGCCTTAGTATACTGTCTCAGATGAACAGATAGTCTAGATTAAAGCATTTTTCTGAAATAATTAGGATACATTAGTAGCTAATTCAAGCTTTCTTAAAAACACTATTCCAAAAAAATAAACCACAACATAAGCTTAAAAATAAAATAAAAATAACCTCAAAGAAGAACCAATGTTACTGCTATATGTCATAGAATGACATAAAGAATGTTCAGCAACAATACATATATTTTGCTTTAATCTTAAGCTACTAAAATTTCTCTTGACGACAAGATCCTATTGATACTGTTACTGATTTCAGATTCAAATTAATATGCAAAGTATCCAATTATTCATGATTTTCAGATGAAATTTCAAGAATGCTCTGATCAAAACCTGTTATTCCTATTCTTATTTTTAGAAATTGGGTAAAAAAAAAGTTGACATAATTGTAATTATACATATACATTATTTGACATATAATTATATCGCAATTAAATAAGCTCAATTCTATTTTATTTATGAAGACAATCTTGAATAATTTTAAATAAAAATATCTCATTATAATTAAATTCTTCAGAGTACATTTAAATGACTGTTGAAGAGAGAACCACACAAGATGTGGCAGCATGTTCATAGCAACTTTACTGTAAAATTAATATTTAACTAATTTTAAAATACTTCATGCCTCCCATATAGTTGTCTGTAAATTAGCTCAAGTTGTCTTTGCTGCTAATTGAATATTTTCACCTTTTATTCTGTTCTCCCAATTTTTCATCAGAAAGTCCATGAGTAGCCAATGGTAATGTTCAAGGGTAGCTGGAGAAATAGTAGTAAAGGGAAAAGTTCCTACAAAATTTCTCATTATGATAACTGAATTTTAAATGATATGCCCGAATTCTTTTATCAATAATTTGCCTGTGACAAACTAATGCATCAAAATGTAACACCATTTTCGTGCCATCTACTATTTTAGATACAAAGATATTTTCTCTCCATTATTAGATTTTCTTAACCTGTAGCCAATATTAAATTATTCCAAGGAGTGGGGATAGCAGATGTCTGTAAACACTCCTAGTTTCATAATGAAAGGAAAACCATGACTTGTGGATTACTGCAAAAATATTTCTGACAGGGAAAAATTCAAAAATATTCAATCATATGAAAATATAATTCTTAATTTTGCTGCATGTATATGCAATACAAGCATTTCCAACTTTTAAAACCTAATCATGATTAGATAATTCATAACAGACCTAACCAAACATTTTTACCCTGCTATAGTACTTCATGTATATCCTAAAATTAATTTCTTCTTTCAATTGCTATAACAGAGATTGCATGAAGTTCCTTCCAGAAACAGGACTATTATTTCTTTCTTTGTACTTCTCCCTGAAATATTCACACAATCAGAACACTGATCAAAACTGAAAAAGTAAAATAAAAAAAATTTCCTTTAAGAATGCTTGATGACCTTTGACATTGCTCACTATTTAGGGCCCCATAAAAGAATAGATAACATATATGACTCACAAATTACCAATTATAAAAAATTATCTGGGGTAGACTGCTACCCTAATGCAAAAAGATGGATTACTTGTCATAAACAAATAAAGCTTTTGTTTGCGAATCCAGTATCTCACTTTTTTCTTCTGTGTTGGAAAACTTAAAATGATTCCTAAACTGCATTAACTTAAAAAAATGCAGCCTATCATACAGGTCAACAGTGAAAGTGACCCAGAAATAATCTGCCATTTTTTAACCAGTATGTATTTTATATTTGACTATCAGTTCTAAAAATCAAAAGTGAGCAGAAATGAGATACATCATAGAGCAAGCAGATAGTCTTGTACTTCAGAGGTATCGGGGGTGCTGATCCTACCAGCCAGATCTGAAAGTGTTCTCAGAGGAGTGCTGTATTTGTCTTTGCCAGGTAGGCAACAGAATATAATTAGTCAGTAATCACATTTTAGAGCACAGGTATCCCCTGTCTTAAAACACTCTTCCTGTATTAGAAATTCTTCAGGGTTTTGGGTTTACTTTCTTCTCTACATCTTGAGGGAGAAGAATTTTTTGATTTTTAATAGAAAGAATGTGAGAAAGAATGGATATCTGCAGAAAATAAAATAAATACAAACGCCCGAGTACCACAGTGCAGTGTCATCAGCTGTCGAGGAGTTGTCTATGAAAAACTCGTGTCTGGTGATGCAGCCAAGCATTCGTTACACTCTCAGACTGGCAAATGACAGGACTGCTTAAATCAGAGATAAACCATGATGAACTTTATTTTCATCCAGAAACCACAAACTCCCTTCTCAGCCTTTTGCCTTTCCTGCAAACAGTGAACCCATTGCTTGTGGCACAATGCTGAGAGAAAAGTACCAGCAGGAATGCTTCTGATGCTTGTAAAAGTTATTGCTGTATCCTTCAGTCCCAGTTTAAGTGCTGAGTCTCTTTTCAAGTACACTTTTTGCTCTGCCCATGCCAGAATCGAGAGTAATCTTTGGCTTGCTAACTTTGGCCCAGTCAAGGGGGGACACCTGATTTATAACACTTCCAGTTACAGCTCTTAACTGTCCTGCACTGTGAGAAACAGAGGAATGATTTAATTAAAACAATTTAATTCAAATCAGACGTATTAGACATTGTAAGCAAAGGAGCAGAGGGGTGAGCGCAGTGATCCAGAGACAATGAAGCATACTAACCCGAGTCTCCCAGGTTCAGATCCCAGGTCAGATACACACTCCAGGCTCCCAGCTTCGGCCGAGAGTGTGCCTGGAGGTGGCTGCTGCTGCTTTTGGGAGAATGCAGGAGTAGGCTTGTGTGTTGGGCTGGGAAGGAAGGGGGGATTAGCTGCACTGTCACTCACTAATGACAGCTGCCAGATGATTAGAAACCACATTAAGTTCTTAACTTTAACTTTGCTAATCAGTAAGATCAAACTCCTGCAACCGAACTGTAGTTTCATATTTTAAAAAATAAAACAACAAGAGAGAGTTTGCACATTTGCTGCCTAATCAGGATGTAAGGCAGTGAACAAGCACACAGTTGTAAAAATGAACTTTGACTGATTTGGATTGGCCTCAACAGCATCGTTTGCAAGGGCTATGCATACAGGACTGAGGTTTTAAGCAGTATTATTTCTTCCTATGAAATCCTGACATTCACTAATCAACCAACAAATGGGAAACTGTATTTAAGCATTTTGACATCATATTCTTCAAGAAGGTGGCATTTGGGAACAGCAAAGCCCTGCTACATTTACTGTAAGAAATCAAAATTAAACCAAATCAAAAACTTGCAGAAAAAGAGCTGAGTAGCCTTTACCATGACTATTCTCTGAGGAGGCTGTTGGTCAAGGCAAATGTACCTTAACTTCTGGGAAATCTGCAATTTTGTTATATTCTCCATACACACAGAAAGTTTTCTTTAACACCATGTTTGAAGCAAGTTCAAAATAGATGGTTAATGGTAAAGCGATAATAAATGTATTTTCTTGTGATTTTTGGAGGTGGGTTGGTTGTTTATTGTGTGGGGTTTGGGTTAGTTTTTTTTTCCTTTCTTTTTTTTTTTTCCTTTTTTTTTTACTTAACCTATGACTTTGATATGGCTGCTTGTGGATATACAATGGTTACCCAACCATTTTATGGCTTTAACAAACCCTTACTTCTGCCTCGTATTCTATACAATGTAGCCTCTATTTGCACCCAAGTGGTACTAAATTACAGATAAAGTTACAGCAAATTTGTTTTCTCAAAAAAGCAGTGAGGCCTAACATCCCTCGAGTAATAACAGCCTAGCTTTTAATTCAGCAGTAGGACTGGAATAATTTTCCCTCAGAAAACGCAACAATAGAGCTGTTCTTGCAGGGCTGAATGAGGATGGCTCAGTTTGCAGGTGTGCAGGTGCTCCAGTGGGGAGGCAGAAGGGTGCCTGACCCGGTGGGCAGCCCAGGCTGTGGTAGGTAACTCCAGACTGGCCCAGCATCCACTGGATGGGGCTGACGGAGCTCTCAACTCTGATGCAAAGAAATATACTCCAGTGAATCAGTAATTTATAGAGCTGTATCTTGCTCATACTGATGAAATCAAAGTAGCTAATAAAAACCTGAAGCACCCTTGGAGCAAAGCAGAAATGTCTTAAAAGGTTAAAACTCCATAAATCACAGCCAAAGCGATTCTTGAATGTGAAAATGCTACACTATAAAGACCTACCAGCACAATGAAGTTATTTTCCAAATGTTCCAGCTAATAGACTGTGATGAAGAAATAACTTTTTTTAATGTGTTTCACTGGAGTTGTGTTAAAGCATCTTAATATTCAGGATTAAAACCCCTATTCAGGCTCATGTGAAGCTGCAGTGCTATGAAGAGAGTGATATAATACAGAAACAAAGCTCAAACAAGGCGTTAGTTATCTCTACTGTAAAATAAATCACTCCAGTACATTTCCATGTTTACTGGCTGCAATATTATGATACTATTTCCAACAGACAAAAATCAAGCACATTTAAGGAATAAGCATTAAGTGCTCTTAATGTGGTCTTATGCTGGTAATCATTGTCTTGGGAAAAGTATATTGTGTTTTATATACTAATGCTATGATGTGTTTATTAACTCAGAATCCCTCTGCTAACAGTGGTACTTTAAGCAAGTAATAATTAACATGGTGGCAAATATTAAAAAAACCTACTTTTAACTCATGTTAAATTTAACTCATGTTAAAAGAATACATTATCTGCTGGTATTGTTTCATCTTCAAGAGAAAAGAGCAAAAAGAATACTGTATATCAAGCAAAAATTACTCAGTCTTTCTCTTTTTAGGAAAACGTGCTTTAATAAGTGTTATTGGTATCCCTTACAGTATTGATCACTTATTTTCAAAGGAATTATGTGGTTTTAATTTTATAAACAGACTTTTCCTGGAAAATGAAGAATTTGTCATTGGAAAATAAAAATTGAAATGCATACACCTGTGCCTTCTGGTCTGAGATACGGATGAGTTTTGGTCTCTGCCTTGTAAATGAGCACCAGAAAGAAACAGTGTGAGAGCAGCTAAACAGACACCGCTTAAGAACTGAGGAGAAATGTAAGGAAATACCAAACGTTCCAATTACATAACAACAGTTTTAACAGATAACTCCACAGTGCTAATGACAGCTGTGAGAGTAGTGGTCAATCTCAAATAAATAAGACTAAATTATGTCAATTTTTTATTTTTGAAAATCAGTGGGTTCTCCATAGAGTACTTGTATCCCTGGAAAGCAGTTGGTTTCTTGTAACTTCAGAGCTACAGTAAGAGTGTAGATGTTATTCATGGAAATGTGCAAACTCACAGATCTGCCATACAGTTCAATATCAGCTGCAGCCATTTGGCTTACAGCTATTAATTTTTATTTTTTCTCTTCAGTAACAACTGGAGTCACAATGTTAGTTATTTCTACTGTTAAGTGTTAATACTTACCCTGGAATAAATACAATCTACCACTGACCTCAAAATAAAGAATATCTTTAAAATTATGTCACCTTGTGTATTGCAAAGTATTGAACTGATTCTGGGTGTAGGCACTTGTTTTTTTTCTTTTGAAAAGTAAATAAGCTAAAAATAAAAAATGCTGCTTTCATCAAACAAGTGGTTATGACATTTACAGGCTTTTTACTTCAAGGTCAACTAAAATTCTCCTTTCCTGCAGAAGTTAAATCACTCAAGCATGACACTGCGTAAAAATGCAACATTCTGTCCACACCCTTAGGTGGTCCCGTGTACTAAAAACTATCTAGACAATATTGTTTCTTGCTTTGACACTTATCTAAATGAGCTTTGAGGCAGATTTTCCTCCTCTTTGTATTGCCATGACCAGTACAAGAAGTTACTGTGCAAGATAGGTCATTTGAAACATGCAGGCTTTACCAGTGATGTGGGTAAGGCTACAAGAGCATTTTCTTTGCATAACTGCAACCACGAATTTGGCCTTTAATTGACAAATTTAAGCAAACATTCTGTCTGGATAGTAATCTGCATGATTCATCCTTGTCACTGAGATCTGCAGGTGCTGTCTTGGAACGGATTGGGGAAAAGCACATAGAAAAGTAGTTCAGGAAAGCACCATTTTTCAGAAAAAATGATGTAACTCTTATTTTTCACGGATGGAAAACAATCTGTGTGGAAACTTCGTTAACCTTGACTGAAACTATACAATAAAAATTATGCTAATAAACTGCTGTATAACTCATACATAATTTAGAAGAAAAGTAAAAATATCCACCATTTGTAAACTTCTTAAGTGTTTTTGTGCAATAACGCCCTTCAGAATTTTGTCCCCTTGACATTAAGACTGTCTGCTCAGTACACAGACTCATTATCCCAAGCAACGGACAACTTCTAGTGCCATGACTTTTTCACACTCTGTCACAAGGAAATTTCCCTAACTCTGAAAAAAAAAATTGTAAAAGACCAGTGCTTTCACAGGGCTTTCCTACATAAATCTCAGTAGAGCTCCACTGGAAACAAAGCTTCTTGCATTGGAAGTCCACCTCAGACGAGGGGTGTCATCATCAGCACAAACAGCATCACCATCTACCAGGGATTTCCAAGAACAAAACAAGCTTTCAAACCCTTTCCAGGTCCAAACCAGACATTTTTGGAATGGGAAGCATGCAGTATCTCTCTTTTGCTAAAAATGAAGGATAAAGCTGTGTGTGGCAGGCACTCCTTTTTTAGAAAAAAGGGACAAAACTCCACATGTAAGTTCTGCAATGTTTACTTGGGGCTATTTTTCTTTAGAGGCTTTACTTACATCATCAATAAAAGCAATTACTGTTAGTCATATAGCATATGTGGCACTAGTAGACAGAAAATATGCTCTGAGGCTTTTTTATGTTAACAGCCTGGATTTCCCATTCAGCTACCAAAACTGAAATTATAAAATCATGACTTAAACAATTTAAGCAAGAGAAATATATTTCTTATGCATATTTGAAATGTTATAAAATTGTCTAAAGTGTTTTCACTCCAGTAAAATCAAACACATTGAAGAGAATTGGTTTTTTTCTTAATTCTTCCACTGAGACACTTATGTCATCACCTACCAGCTACATACCTATTGAAGAAACAACTACTCTACAGGGATCTACTGAAGATTCCTTAAGGAGCAATAAGAAGAAACCAGTAGTCCAATTTCTGAATTTAAATTCTGTCCTTTCTAAGCCTTTTGCACACTGTATTTTCAAAAGATTTGAAACAGTTGCTTCTCTGCCTGATTTACCTTACTTGGGCTTTTCTTACCAAAATACAACATATCTGCTTCTTCTGTTACTACACTTCAACTTTTGGCAAAACCATTACTTTACATTATTTTAACTATTGAATGGCCAAGTGTAATCAGTGTGTCCTACAATTCTTTCACTTCAAAACAAACCTCATAATACCTGTTGCTACTAAAATAAAAGGGAAGTAAAACACTCTTTGTAATGTGATTTTATAATGTGTTGGTTCTCACAATAATCATTAAAAGATTATGAAAAAGTAAGATATCTTATGACTCAGTCATGTGCAGTATCTAAGTCATGGAAGTTTAAATGGCCAAGATCTCCTGCAATGACTGTGAAATAGCACCTCAGGGAACCCAAGGATTATAGGGTACACAACTACCTTAGAACACCCAAGCTACTTAGTAATCATCCAAATCCAGTATCAGTGGTGTCTGAATTCCTTCAAGTGCAAAGTTTTTCATTCAGGACTGTTATATGCACTGAAGAGGAGAGTGCAAGTAAGAATTGGTGACGCAGCACAAGCCCTCTCTGGGGGCCCAATGGTCCACTCTGCAACTCTTCCAGTAACACCAGGCAGTGGGGGAGTGCCTTGTACATACTCGGGTTGTCAGAAACATACTGCAGAGCAAGACTGCAACTCACACAAATTGGCTGCCCAGATTTCTAGTCACATTGCTGCCTTCACAGGAAATATAAGCTTGTTTTTAGAACTTTTTAGGAAATCCTACATACAGGAGAGTAAATAATAGTTTTTGTCAACTTCCACAATTTTTCATCAACCACGTTTCTGTGCATCAGACTTTTTGGTGTATCATGCTATAATAGCATTCAAAAAGATTTGGTAGTTAAATACTTTCAGAATACTGTCAGCTTTCTCAGGAAACTACAGGGGGAAAACGGTAGGGTATTGAAGGAAATGTCTGAGACTTGGGATACCATTGCTTTATGCTGCTGTCTATTCCTGCCTGATAGATCACAAAATAAGGAAAGTAATTCCCCACGCAGCATAGGTGTTTTTGAGATTTAACGCCTTCAGATTATGCAGAAACTCAGAACAGCATCCAGTTAGGTACTAAAATATATATGCAGGTAAAATAAACACCTAAGGGAGCAATTAAAGTGCCTAAAGGTAGAGCTAGTGCCATTTTAGACGCTCTCGGGTGGGCACCCCAGTCACCTGGATGGTGATGGCAGAAATGACACAGAACCTACAACAGACACATAGTCTTTTGGGACAACAGCTGGACCGCACACAGGATGCTCTACATCACTGAAAATGGCACAGGTCTGTGCCTGGGCAATGAATCTCGCTATTAAACTGGTTTAGCATGTATGCATTCACTCTGTAAAGGAAGTCAAATAGAAGTTACTTTTTATAAATAAAATAAAATACTAAAAGAGGCTTTTACATATATAAATGTTCCCCCATCTTTCTTTGTATCAGATTTGCAAACACAATTTGTGAAACAAAAGATGTGGACTGATGACACCATCAGTGTCATTCCTCATTTGTTATAGTTAAGAGATGTTTTTTTAATTATAGCTGGTGCCGGTATGTTCTTTCAGTATTAACAGCTAATGGATCTCTTTGGTCCTGTATACCAGGTTCTGCGATCTTTTTCTTTCCATCTACAACCTGGCAAAAGCATAGCAAACTGTTGTAAAAAGTTCAGATTCCACTGTAATTGTGCAGAGGTCTAACATGAGTTCTGCTGACAAATAGAAAATTCGGGAAGAGGAAACAGAACTTAAACCACTTTTCTCTTTGTATGGTTTACTCTGGAAAAAAACAACCACCAAACCCTACAGCAGTCTGGTCCACTTCTTTTTCTAGCCTGCTGGTGAGGATACAGATGACAAAAAGGTGAAAGACTCTTACATGTGTGTAACCTGCATCAGAAATTAATCTTGTTCCTGGTCTTGCCACTGCCATGTCTCTTTACTTCTGCGAATCTCTTTTCTGAGAACAGTTTTGACAGTAACAACAATTTTTGGAAAGGCTTTTTTGGGGAGATAAAAAAAGCTTTTGCAACTGCCTTATCAGCACTTATTCAAATTTTTTAATTCTAGACAAGAGGTGGCAAAGATAATTTGATGATACATTTCACCCAGGCTTAGCAAAAAAACCCAACTATTTGAAGCTTGTATCCTCAGTAATGGTATCCACGATGGAAACATCTACAAGTTTTTTAATATATCTGAAAATTCTGACTCTCTTACAATTACAGTGTGAAAGAAAAGGAAAGTATGTAATAATCAGGACAAATGCATTCCAACCCTTGATGGTAACATATCAAGTCTCTCCAGAAACATAATATTTGTCTTTCATCTTTGAGTGAACATTGCTTCCAAAATACACAGTAGTGATTGTTTCCCTTTTTATTAGGGAAAAGCTCAGCAAATTGACAAAATTGCTTTGCTGTCTCATTCCTTCTAAGAACCAGGTCTTTTAAATCCTGTTCCCTTTTCAATGAGTTAAATTGACACCTCCACAACTAAATGGCATATGTTCAAGAGAACTATCACTTAATCAAGAGCTAGGGACACTATTATGTCATTTTCACACATGAATTCTGTAATGTTAGAAGACAAAGTGAAGGTGAGTTAGACCTGACAAATGACTCGGATGCAGAGAGAGTCATTTTATCAATATTTGAGAGGCTGAGAAAGAAAGAAAAGTATTTCCTCTGTGTATGCATGTACATATGCAGAATGAATGAAAGGAATAAGAACAGGAATAGGAGAATGTGTTCCTAAGAAGCTTTAATTTGAGGCTATGTGTGTTCTCAGGTGAGGGCACTCTGCTTCCAAGAGAGAAATGAAGTAAGTTTATTTTATGAGTAACTGTTAAATGATCAAGTAGGCAATTAAGTACTTTACTGAGGCCATTTTGGGATACCAAACACTTTGAAGATTATATATTCCCTCATATTTCATGTTTAGTGTTCCTCTAAGTAAAATATGTAGTTCTCTTTAGTTACTCGATTCTGAGAAGTACTTTAAAGGCAGGGGGATGTTTTTGATAATGCGCATCTTAAACTTTTCATTAAACTACCAAATTTAAATTTTACCTTTTTGTGCACTCTGACATTTTTGTCTGGCATTTTCATTAATTTTGCAACATACATAGCTGAAATGTTAACTGATCAATACTTTGTCTCTCTCGTGTAGCACTAGAGTAAAGCTCCCTAAGGACCACAGAGCAGTACAGAAATTAAATGTGTATCAAATGTTAATGTTAAACACAGCAGTACTTACTGTATAATGACTGAAATGGCTAAAAAACTTTCAAATGGACAGATGGTAGCACAAATAATCTGCAATCACATTGCAAGATTAAAGTTTGTCCCATAAAATAATTCATTGACTCACAGTGAAGAGTGTCCTTTTACTGATAGCTCCATTGTCCAATTATTTTTCTGCTCATTACAGTGAGAAATGCTAGTATTGGAAAAAAAAATACACACCTTTTTCCCCTCATGCTGCACTCACTGACATCTATAAGACCCCAAATGTCTGGTCAAGAAGCTGATGGAAATTACGCCAAATTTAGCAGACATTCCAGTGCCAACAGTGGATTAATCTGAAGAAAAAAAATCCACTTTTGCATACTTTACTACAGTTTTTCCACCTGAAATGTACCATATTAATTACCAAATAATAATAAAAAAATTAACTGCTAAATACTGCAAAGATCTGTTTTAAACAGAGAAAACCACACGATTTTATGGCAAAACTCTCCACCTATTCTGTTTTTTCCCACTGTATTTAGGTCTTATGAAGTATAAACGTAAGTACAGAACACATTCTTGATCTGCCTCTAGCCATGTGATATAATAAAGTTGTTCTGGAACTGAAATATTAACTTAATATTGTAACTGTGCACTTCCTTTACTTAACAGGACACAAATGCAAAAAAGCAGGAGAGAATATAGAATTTTCTAATTGCTCTAAGACAATTATGCTTATGCCAGCCAGATCAACCTACGGTTCATGAGCTATTTATTAATATCTTTAAGTATCTGAAAAAAACATCTATTAATACATCACAGTTATATCAGCATGAAAATTAAATATATATATATGTGTGGGAATTTTTCTTCTGCTGTGAATTACCAAAGCATAGAAAAAAGAAATGAAGTGAAAACCCTCAGCTATTCAGACAAAATCCCCAGTGAAGGCAGTGAGCTTATGAAGTTTAATAGAAACAGGTAAAATATTGTTTAGTTGAGGAAATGCATTGAAAATTTAACTTGAAGTTTTTGTGTCACTATGAACAGCATAGGCAACACTGGTCATTGAGCTGATGCCTTCGGACAGATTTTAGAAAGAAACATCCTAAAACTTTAATACAGCATTTCCATACCTAAAATATCCCAAATAATGTACAAATTTGAAACAGCTAAGCTCAGGAGTATAAAAAATTAGCAAGCTCTTTCAATGAACACTGCTAGCCTTGGTGACTAACAGTGTGACTCTCCAAGGAGAACGACTTTAAAAAGAACAGCAGTGAAGAGTGCACAAGGCATATAAAGCAGGTAACTGCAGATTATTATAGCTAACATATTAATCAAGGTTTTCTGTAGGTGTCCAAGAGTAGTTCTCCTTTCCTGATCTATCTTGGTGAGTATATATTTAGAAACTGAGCTATTCTGCCAGAATTTTTTCACCTATGGTCTTGCATATCCCCATCAGAAAGAAAAGCTACACAGTACGGTACTAGAAAAAAGTATTGATAATTGTGATGCCAAAGGAGATAGAAAAAATCAACCCCTCATTAGCAACTTATGTGAAAGGACTGTAACTCTATATCAGGATGTACCCATCACGGTATATTTTCAAATCCAACAGGATAGAAGAAATGGTTAGTTTAAAACTTTACTTCTCATACATTGTTTATTAGTATGCCTAAAGAGCTGAAAACCTCCAGAACAGCCTGTTTCTCATCACCTTTCTGGCACTGACATTTCACTGTGACATTTTCTAACCTCTAGGAGAAAACTTCAAGAGGAGATATAATTTGTGTAATAGTGAAGAGAAAATGAAACATATAGATACATTTATTTTTTACACTCTATTAAATTCAAATGTAACCTTAGTGCAAGTATAATTCATCATAACACAATCAAGTGGATCACTCTCGAGATTTCAAGAGTCTATGAAAGCCCAGAAACCATCTAAACCCAAAGCTTGTAATCATGATAAAAATTCACATATATTTGACTTGGCCAGATCACTCTTGAGATTTCAAGAGCTTATGAAAGTCCAGAAATCATCTAAACCCAAAGCTTATGATCATGATAAAAATTCAGATATATTTGACTTGGCCCACAAAAACTTCTTTTGTCTGACAGAGGAATGATTTGATCCTCGGAGAGAATAACATCAGGTCAAAAAGCACGGAATGCACTTTGATGCAGAGCAGAAATACATCTGTACAATCACAGAACTGATGTAAACATAAGATTCTATTGTAACACCTACATAGCAAAACAAATACTATAAAAAAAACAAGAAAATCAGATTTTTGATACATATGTCTCTCTATATAGATATACCTATATAGGTATGAAAAATATGAATATATCTTCAAAAATACAATCAGGAACATGTTTGTACTGGAATACACTGTAACTATAATAATAACATATACTGAGTATTGGCCTCCCTACTCAAATTCTGTTTTACCTACTACTACTTATTATGAGACTGTTTTTTTTCTATGACTCAAAACAATTACCGTTTAACAGCAGCACAACTTTTTCCATGGCCACAGCAGTGTGCCCTGGAAAAAAAATTAATTTGCCCAAAGAATAGGATCTCTTTCCATTTTCCTTTCTTCCACTGGCAACAGCTGAGTGTTCCATATCCATATTAAAATCTGACTTAGACTGATGAATACTTACTAACTGGAGCAGTAGTAGCAATATGAACATTTGAGTTTTGTGTTGAAACCTTCATTTTCCTGTGAAGTGTTGGTAACTTTTAATTGAAATGATAGATCACCTTTCTACAGCAAATTAGCAAGCATATTTAATAGTTGCATGTAGTGCCATTACTACAGACATCAGTAAAAGTACAAACCCCTGGCTCTTTGAATGGCACACATATCTCCTGTACTCCCAATACACATGGCAACCAAGGAGCAACAGCATGCTGCCATCCTCGATAGGCACAAGGTGATTTAAAATCAACACAGCACAAATGGAGCCCTGCTAGAAGGAACTTGATGCAAAACAACATGACTTAGTGACACACCCAACTACTCCATTTTACTGCACAGTCAGCTCCAACACTTGGTTTGATTTCTCCAAATTTGGGACACCCAACCTCCAGGCACCCAAGTAAAAAGTACTGTCACCAGATGATGTCTGTAATTATTCAAAGTTATACCGAAACTATTCCCTGTTCATAATCATGGTGGAGAGGCTACTAATCTCAATATTTCAGCCAATTTAATAAATGTAGATATTCCATAACATTTTTACTCTCTAATGAAAAAATAAATGGGGAATCTGGTCTTGTTTGTAGCTCTTGTGATGTTAAAAATAAAGAGGTATTTATCTGGGTAACGCAATGCAATCTACAATTGTGCTTGGAATTTTTCAAATTTAACAGAAAATTAAAGTCTAATACTAATGAAGATAACGTTCATGAAGAAACAGCAGTTTTGTTCAAAAAGCTAAAAACAAATTCACTAAAAGCCATTCACTAAAAAGTACGCCCAGAGCTTGCTGCATAAAAGGTACTAGTTTGCTTGGATCTATGGTTTTAAACTTGGATTTGGTTTATTTTGTAGAATTTTTTATCTAGGAACACCACCTCTGAATAATAAATAATCAAAAATACTTCAAGAGTCATTCAATATGCAAGGGGATCAAGCAAAATTTAATGGAAGCAATTTGTGAGAAGCTTAAAATATATTATCCATAGTTCACTGACTCTATTTTAATTTGGATCACCTGCTTGTAACTTATATAATCAATTACATTTATACTATAAATATACAATTATAAATTTAAAAAGACCTCTCTCTTGTTAACGTGACATTTTAATCTTAATTACTTTTCTAAAAAACTGAATAAACATGACTTCTGGTGTCATCATAAAGCAAACTTTTAAATAAATTAAGAAGAAACCACCAATCTACACAGTATTGTTTCTCAGTCTAAAACACAAACACATTGGGATGATTAAAAATAGTATAAAGAAGATCATACCAAAAAAGCAGCTAGACTCCTTGGTGGAGAATCCCAGTCAAAACAACTGCTAATATAGCAGACAGCAGTAACGAGTGCCATGATACAATGCTTCATCCGGATGAAGTTCCTTAACAGTAGCTGTTAAAAAGATGAAAGAATGAAAATGTTTCAAAACTCCAAAAATTTTCACGAGAGGCTCATGCTAACAATGCTGTCATTCTCAATTTGGGTGAAGGCTGAGAAAATATTAAGCTCTGTAGCTCTCAAATTGAGTTAGTTTAAAATGTAAGACTTAGAAGAGAGATAATTTGCTAATTGTGTCAATTGGTGTTTGCTGAATTTAATTCTAGATGGTATAAAAATTGTTCAACACTAAAAAGCCACTTGCAAAATTTCACAATTATTTTGTTCATTAGATTTCAGTTTCATTAAGCCTTTCTTCACAAATGTTGGCCTTTTTTAATAAAAAGATGGTGCAGGACACCATGCAACACTACTGCTCTAATATAATTAAGATATCTGCACCATTTAACATTTCCAACAAATTTGTCTGCTGTGATGTATTTTGAAAGCATTGTTTTAAGTATTTACCAAAGTAATCTGCATACTTTCAAATTACATATATGTAAGACATAACTCTAGGTTTTGATTGAGGAAAATGCACTTAAGTCCTCTAAAACGGCAACACACTTCACAAAAAGTGAACAAACCAGTGAATGATTTGTGTACTGAGTCACATAGAAAATGGTCACTCCTCCTGCCATCTGCAAAAGTCACAATGCCATTTTCTTTTATGAAAGTGGGAAGAATGACCCTTGAGTAAAAGGCTTTGTTGCTTCTTTGCTGGAATAGTAGTGCAAAATGCAGTTTTAGTAAATGCATTACACAAAATTGCAAATAAAGAATTATTTTGCCTCTTTAAATATTTTTTTATGAACTATGTCTTAAACTGATATAAAATTCATCCAGCAAGTGATTTTAACCATGCTCAAGTTTACAAGCTTTCAGAAAAAAACAGTTCTGAAACCTTTGACTTTCCACTGAAAACAACAAAAATCTTGTTCCCATAGTCCAACAAATTCTCTCTATATAAGATACAACATTTGTGGAACATGAAAAACAGAGTCCAAGGAAATTCAAGTGCAGAAAAATATGTATGTTAAAATAATTTTTCGCCAAAGCATTAAATTGTGTGTAGGAAAATTATCCAGAGAGAAAAGAAAGAGTCGAGACATTTCCTGTTCCTGGGATTCCAAAGAGTTTTAGTCTGCTTTCACCTTTGATTCAAACTTTAGCCAAGTAACTTGTTTGAAATTTGGCTAAAAGAATGCTGACTCTTTACCCTGCAACAAATGGAGAACTTTTGGGTCAAAGTTAAGAGCAAAAATTTATGCAAGACTTATTTTACATGCACCTGTGCAATAATCTGATATGTGTGAAACCAGATGGTTTCAACTGTGTTCTTATTCATGTATTTCATGGAAATTAGGCAGCAATTTATAGAGGAGACACATTAAACCCATGTATTTTGTTTCTGACTTCTCAACCTATCATATTCTTTTGTAAACATGTAATGAAAATGTTATTCTTTACCCTCAGCAGTATGATACCAGATATTTGAATGTGCACACTTGATATTAAGGATTTTAGAAGGGATTAGTGTTTCCTTACTCTTTACCTGTTTAGACAGTCTGTCTTCCTCTTCAATGTACTTCTGTTCTTTGGGCATTAAGGTTCGTATGCTGGCTTTCACCTATGCATTAAAATGCATGTCAGTATTTCAAGTTTACTTGCTCCTTACTAATAACACAGGCTTCAATTTGCAAAATTTACCAAGTTTCAAAGTCATGGCTCCCAAGCTCGGGATACATAAGCATACAGAGAGACAAGAGTTGCTGCTCTGTACATTAGCAGCAATAGCAACAGCAACAAAAAGAGTGGGTGTGCCAAGCAGTGGCAGAAGAGTATTCTGTAGTATACATCAAGGCTTAGAGAAAATGAGGAATGACAGAAATTCTCTACAAATCAGGAACAAAAGCTTTCATGAAACTGAGCTGTTTAGCAGTACAAAAAAACCCAAAGTTAAGACTTACAGCATTAAAAATCACATCTATTTCAAGATAGATGACCCCCTTTGTTGGCCCTGTCAGCTGCTTGTTTTTCAAGACGTAGGCTTTCTGTTCACCATTTTGAATCTGCAGGAAAAGGACATGACAGCCGTCTGTCTTGCGGTCTCCGCTGAATACACCCCCCCGGTGACCCCTGACCCCCAGCTGCTGAAACTGACAGAGAACCCAAAACAACTGTGGCAAGTCTGACAAGTACCTGTTCATTACCAGGACCGAGTCTGTCAGGAAAAATTAACTATCATGGGATTCAACATGGCCGTGAATAGAGTATGTTAAAATTTTAGTGTTCTTATTACAGACCTTGGTTGAGAAATGACAGACTCGGAGCTGCAAAATTTTTTTTTTTTTTTCTGTTTCCCCCCTTCAGCGGGAAAAATTCAGAGCAGTATGTCAGGTGAATGAAGCTTACAGACAGCAATGGTATAGCAACTTTGCCTAGGAAGTCAGCACTTCGATCGCGGTCTTCGTCGTAAACTGTCACTTCAAGCACTGAGTGGATGTCCTTTATATTGCTACAGAGAGAGAAGTACACACAGAAGAAAGAAGTCACTTACACCAGTGGGTACCAAGGACAAAACTGTAGAAGGTTAGCACAGATATCCGTCTGTTTTTCCAAGCCATGGAGGAGGACTGAGCTTGAGTAAATGAGACATCTCTGCATATAACCAAAATGCTTTCTAAGGGCTGCAATGATTACTCTCTCCCTCTCTCTGTCTGTCTCTCTGCAGGGTTTTTTATAACCCAAACACTTTCTAAGGGCTGCAGTTACCACTCTTTCTCTCGCTGCGAGGCTTTTCCAGCAGAAGTTTTCCAAAGGATGTTGCTTTAAATCTCCTACCTGAGGTTTGCACTGCATGACCTGCAAGGAGCAGCACTGGGGGATTTACAGCCAGCAGGACTAAGACCTTTTAAAAGCTACTCTTAAACACCGTTAGCCTTGTGGCAATTCTCACTGCAAATACTGTGAAACCTGTAGGTTTGTAAATGGAAATAATTACAAGCTACAAGAGCAGCATATCCTTGCACTAAGAACAAGTTCTTTGTTTCTGAAATCCTCATTTGATCACAAATATTCAACAAATTATAGCAAATAAAGAACAAACAAACAATATGGAACAATGCATCTCTCAAGTACAACTGAGGAAAAAAGATTGCAAGCTATTAAACACTCCATTGCTATGCACAGGAAATGTCACTGTACATTGTAAACTTTTAGGTGAAAAATTAATATTCCTTGTTTGAATAAAAAATTTATCTGAGAAAACTCATGTTTGATTGAATGGCTGATCCAGGAAATGCAAATTCAAGCAAAGTAGTTTAACTTCAGTAAAATATACTCCTCCAGATGAGGGATTGCTAGCCCAAAAATTAATTAAGAAATCTGATGATAAATGCAAATGTACATAGCAGGAAGGCCTTGAAAGCCTTTAGAGGTTTTCTATTTGATTGCTGGTTAATCTTTTGTCCTCTACAAATCCAGGCAATTCTTTGTGCAGAGAACACTGTCAAGAAGTAGAGAATGATTAGTTATTGGCTCTATTAGTAAATAATTAAAAATATATTAATGAACAATTTAGCATGATACAGAAAAGAGAACTACAATAATAAGCTGTTGGAAAGTACAACTACTGTGAGATCTTTTCTTTTTTTCTGAATTCATTTTTGAGAGCTCACTGCACGTCAAGAAAACCTGTGGATATTAAATATATGAATGACAAATCTAGATGGGAAAATAAAAATTAAAATTATATTGAGTTTTGAGATTAAGGGCAAAATATAACATTTTCATGTACCATAAGGTGAAGTAAGTGTACACAAAACTAAAGCTTCTACTGTTTTTGCAGAGGACTGTTACTGATTTCAGCAGCAGTGAGACCTGCAATGATCAGTTTTTCTACTCATTGGTGTCATGTTACAGTCATAGAGAGAAGGGAGAAAGAAAAGGCAATTGAGCAAGGCAAAAAACAAGGACATTTTGTCTGTGGAAGACTTTTTTCTATTTTGTCAAAGCCTTTAACTGTCTTCAAAGTAACACAAAGATAAAAGAACCAATCACATCACTTCCCAACAAACTATTTTAAAATGCATTTTACTAAATATCTGGATTTTACTAGTATGATACTAGACGGTATTGTGAGAAGTGCAGCTGGTAAATGGAAACAAGCATTGGAAAGTATTTCATCATAATTCAGAAAAATATAAATGAATGTAGGATTTCTAACTTTATGTAGTTATCTAATGTTTTTTACAGTTACCAACCACATTTTAATGAAGGTCATAATCACAATCTCTTTTTCCCCACTCAAAACTTCAGGGCCAAGTCCATCACATTGGATTTGGCCTTTGAAACTCTTGCTGAACCTAGCAGGAGTCTGCTGTGCATAGCATTACTCATACTTGGTTTCCAAGTAACAGATCTGGCATTTTTACGTTAAAAAGGATACCACTTTTCTCTTTTTTTTTTTTCATGTTTTTAATTATCAGAATATATTTAGATGTTTAGTTTAGAAATATCAGTAAGTCATCACTATTCTTCTTTAGAGCTACTGTATTTCTGTTCCCTCTCCAACACCCTCACCTCCAAAAACTACCCAAAACCCACTGCCCATCCATTCCCCCCACCTAAATCCAAACACCTACAATGTGAAGATTTTGTTCCATTCTGGATTGAGGTTCCTGTAGACAGTATGTGTCAGCAGTCTGTCATTGTTCAATTCAACTACACAAAACGGGTCACTTTTACCTGTAAGAGAAAATTTTGAACAAATTTTATGAACTAAAAAACCCTATGGATGAGCAAGCTTTAAATAAAAACAGGTCTGGCGGGTAGTTTCTCATTTTCTAAGCTTCACTGTAATGGTCTGGACTATATTCAAGATATTCATAACACAGTACTCATCTCCATAATCTATTAACATTCTTTGCTAAAAGAACAATTTGTCTTAAAATAAAAAGGGAGGGGGGGGGGGGGCAGGGAGCACAAAAATCACCATATAGACTCTTCTGATGAAAAACAGCATGTTCCTAAAAGTTGCCAAACACCCCTGTGAAACAGCTAAAAGAACTTCACTTCAATGATACCAATTCTCCATTGACTTTAAAGATAACATAATGAGAGTATTTTGATATGAAGGAAATGTATTAGTCTGTATTATTTGTAACAACATAGCACCTGCGAAAATCATCCAAAGATTATTATGCTATATTTTGTTTCATGCTGTACAAATCCTCTCTCCAAAATCAAAGAATCCTTAAGACAGCCTCATATAAAAGCCTAACACCAGCAAAGTGGGCAAATACAATTAAAGAATGGGCTGGAATGATGGGCCATAGTCTCAGCACAGCAGAAAGACAAACATGGTCGATATTTTATTTTACATTAAAGCATAATAAAGCAGTTTTGGCTATATTTACAAAGAGGTCCCTCAGCATGAAAGCCACCAAAGGAGAAAGTATGAAGTTGCTGCTTTGAAAATACATTATGTAGATAATTGAAGTAGGATAATGGAAATGGATATGGAGGTCTATTTTTTTTCCTTTAAAGAAAAGTAATGGGCAAAGCAAATGCGTGCATGTGTGTGTCCTTAAATATGAAATAGGCAGCTTACAGCAAAAGGTTCCAGGCAAGCAGTGCTTAAATACTAAGGAAAGCACAAGAAAAACAATCAGAACTGCAAGTTTAGGGGTAGAACATGAAACTGACTACTTTTTAAGATTTTAATTTGGAAAGGTGTCACAGTTTAAGCCCACCTGGAAGTCAAGCTGCTCCCCTCTCCCCCAACTCCTCTCTCAGGTGAGAAAAACTAAAGGCAGAAATTACAGGTTGAGATAACAATTTACTGGAAACAGCAATGAGATAAGAAAGCAAGCAGTAACAGTGCACAAGAGAGGGTGATTACATGCAAAATGCTCACTGAGTCCGACACACTGCCTCTGCAGATGGTGCCACCCCACCACTCCCTCCACCACATTTTTTCCCACAAACCTGACACAATGAAAGACAATGGCACACAAACTTTCCACACCTGCACTTTTTCTCCACAAGACCAAGACAGTGAAAAAAACCACAATGGAAGACAAATCCTCCAGTTGGGACCAGCACCAACCCACGCTCCACTTGCCACATGCTCCCCCAGAAAGGGAGAAATTAGCTGCTGGACCTCTGCACTGCCCCCGTTTTCCTCCTCCAGAAGCCATGACCTCTTCCTCTTGGAAGTGAGACTCCCTGACTTCCCCGTGCCAGCAATGATTTAAGTGGTATAGAATAACAGCCTAGACAGGCCCTCATGGCTTCAGGTTCTGCCCTCACACATCCTTGGCCTAAACTCGGACAAAAGGATCTGAAGAAAAGTAAACATCTGAATCTGATGCTTAAAATCAGCTTGGCTGTATGAAAAAGGACTGCTCCGAAGAGGGAGGAAGCAAAAGGTGGCAGGATTGGTATCTTCAGGATTTCAGGGCAATCCTGAAATTTCCTAGAAGTGTAAGAAGGGGTAGCGAGGTAGACCTAAGGAACAGCTATGATGGAAAGAACACTAACGAAAGCATGAGGGGCACGGTGGGAAGACCTCTTTCACTAAAGAGAAAAAAATCATATTGTGGACTAAATTATTTAACTCATATTTCAAATTAAGTCAGTAATGAGAACTGCTATAAATGCTGTTTAAAACAGAGACATGCTATTCTGCTTTTATATTTTTATTTTCTCCAGTAACTGAAGGGAGTAACCTTTGCCTTTGGCAGTGTACAAGTGTACACATTATTTTCATGTAAGTAGAGAGCTGAACAACAAATTGCTGCTTCCTGGACCCAGGAGAATTTTGTCTGATGTAAATGAACAATTGAGTTACGTAGCACCTCATGGCTTGCTCTTCCCTCCAGACTTTCTTTGGGCAGTAAACTGTTCAAAATACATTGAATGTTGGCAGTGACCTTCGACAATTAAATCTAGCATACTAAGCAATTGTGTTTCACAATGTCTTCAACAACTCTGTATTATTTTTTATGCATTATTAGAAACCATAAACTGAATAACTACAGTAGCTACATTAGTGGGGCTACATTAGAGATATTAGGGAAGTACATAATTTGTTTCATATCTTATACAAATGGCAATGAAATCAATACTTAGACAAAGCTGTCCAGGGACCACATCTCCCAAACTGCAGTATTGATTTTGACTACATCAAGGGTTGATGTGCATATTATTAATTTAATGATAAAGAATAATTATTTTAAACACGTTGTGAATTACAGTTAATTGATGTTTACATTCTCTAGAAAATCATGTACTGCTGAACGTTTCCCATTTTTTTGAAAAATTATACAATTCATTAGTGAGCAGAAATTAACGTACCACACATCTCAAGGTTCTCCTACTTCACAAGGCTAAAAGGTGGTAGAAAATCTAAACTATTTATACTATTTCAGTTCTTCAGCCTTCTGTATTTGAAAAAGAAACATGCAGAAGATAGTTAAAATAATAAGGCAGCACTGGCACAGCAGGTGGACCACTATATCTTATTTTTTAAAGTATTATCAATCAAATTTGCATATGGTGGTACAATGTGAGTTGATATACACACATTGTACCACAAAATACAGACACAACAAATTACATTCAGAATATACAGGCCATCTTCTACAAACAAAGAGAGGGTATTTACTACTTTTATTAATTTTCTGTGCCTCTTGGCATGCACTTTTTCAATTACTCTTCTTATACATTTACATGATATCCACCAATAATATGCAACATTAATTACAGAGCTCCTCAATCAAACCAAAGACAAATGGTTTTCAGAAATGAAAAATCCCTCACTTACAATCAACATTTCACACCTCCTTCCTCCTACAATTTGAAAATACTACCATAACAAATTTGAATAGAGGCAATATCATGGAATAGTTCAATGAAAGATTCAAATACTATGGCTGACAAAGAGAAGTTTTCCCAGTTTTGAACATCTCTGAATGTTGGTTTTACCATATAAGGAAGTTACAAAGTTCCCATATGCACCTTCTCCATTTCCTATGGGCACTTCTTTCATAGGCTGAAACACTCATAACCAAGCTGGGCATCTGAAAGGCACCACTTACTGCTGACATGCTCAACATAAGGTATGTGCAAACATTATTAAGGTACTAACCCAAATAAGTGAGCATGATCCAGAACAACACAAACAGAGCAATTCACGAGGAGTTGGTGAAAGTTGTATCTATCTGTCATCTTTCAAGGTTTCATTATTAGAAAGAGTAACTGCAATCTTAATTCTCACTGACAGCCTTGGCAACCTGCTGCATTTCAAGAGTGTTCAAAATAATGGGATTGTTTCCAATGAAAGTCTTAAGAGACCACTAAAATAGTAAAAAATGTCCTTAGGTCTTAGTCTTTACGAGGGCTCAAAAGATCCAGCATCACTATATTATTCAAAACCAGTACCTTAAGCACAACGTAGTCCAACAAAAGCAGCCTCAGACAACTTCTGTCAGTTAATGTGATTAGATATTTCAAACAAAAGATACAGAAATGGTTTTCCCCATTTTTTTATAAAAGAACCACACATGTTCAGAGGTGTATATGCTCTCCCTCTAGCCTTTCTAAAAGTACACTTAAAAACCTCTGATTAGTCTTGTGTTGCCTATGCTCAGTTGTATCATTCCATATTATATTGTCATGACAACAATGCCTTGTACTGTAAACTAAACCACAGCTGTTGTATATAACTGTATATAACCTGTCATATGTCAAGAAATTCTACCAAACCTTCTGTATCTACTGAGATACTCCAACTAGCAATCCCTGCTCTGTGCTTTTTGTAGGCCCCTGTTCCAGTGCCTTTAGAGACATTTAGCTATTGATCAGTCAGACATCCACAATAAACTACTCAATACAATCCTAAGCATGTGGTCAGGGCTGTACAAGAGTAAGATGACCACCACCTGCCTAAGGCACACATTAAAAGCATGCTCCCAGCAGCACCAACACCAACACTGAAAATTTTGAGTATCCCATGACCACAGTGGGGCTAACTTCTATCATACCTCACTACTGATTGCAGGAATTCATTATAAAAGTATGGAGTAAAAACACAAAGTACACCTTCCAACTTACTGAAATCAAACCTGCAGAAAACCTCAATACAAAGTTAAACAAATCTCATGTATCCATTCTTTTGCTGTAATGTCTCATGCTTTTTGGTCTCTACTTGTACAGTCCTAAGGGCTCCTGAAATTATAGAAATAAACTGCTAATTTACGTAATATGTGCAATTGGAAGGAAAAGCAACTTCTCTTTTGTCAGATCTCCCTCACCCCTTTTACCCCCTTACCCATTACAGAACTACACTATCTGAGAATGAACTCTAGGAGTTCTACTTTGTAATGTATACCACTACTGGAAAAAAACCCTAAAGAACTACTTCTCTTTTGAAGCTTTGAATTCTATCTTTATCTTTCAAGCTTTTGAATTTTAGGCCACATGTTGCATCTAGTTTGACAGATATCCTTGTTTGCGCCATGCTATATCTTTAGACACTGCAAGACCAGAGCACAAATTGAGATTACCTTACTTAGATCTAAGAAGAGTATTTTACTTCAGTCAGCACTGTGTCCTTCACATTGCACATCATGCATACATTAAATTAAATTAGTCTTTTACTTGTCACCTTATTTCTCAGAACTACCGTATGTCCCTGGATGAACTGTACACCATAAACTGAAATCAGCCCCAGCTCTCCAAAAGAGGTAGGTAGCAGTGAGGAACAAGAGATGTGTTATTTGTTGTTTTCTTCAAAACTCAAAGTCCACCAGAGCCCTTCACAAACAAAACTAAGTCAGTTGGCAGCTCAGATTCATTATCTGTTTTGGTTGGTCACCTAAACATTTTTCTCCTGCAAGAAAATATAAAATGCATTTTTTCATGATGGAAAAGAGACCTAAATAATGATTGATAAAAGTAACCTTTAACTGCTTCTCAAAATATTTAGAAAATCAAAACAACAAAGCCTCAATCTCTACACAACTTCAGCTTCTGGATTTATTTTTCAAGTTACCACAGCACCACATTGCCTGTGTTTTTTTAGTGGAAAAGTTTGGGAAAGGCCCTTTCCATCAGTTCAAACAGCACAGGACTTTCATCTGGCTCTCTATGCTGGTACTCACAAGCAAGCACCAAACATATTAGGGGACTTGTGAACCCTTGTACCATGATGGTCCTAGGCTGGTGTGCTGGTCTCACACACAGCACTGCAGCCCATCTTCCAGGCTGGAAGCCAGCTGAACTGCCCAATATAGGGGACAGCTAGAACAACAAACCTCTTGACATCACCTCAAATTCTACTACAAAAGTACTATTTTCACAAGAGATGGTAAAGACATATGACCAATTCTGATACAAGGATCTTTAATTTGCCCAATTATGAACTTTACTTGACTGTTAGAGCTGTCAAACTGCAGTATGATATAATTTATACTCCTGGGCAGCATATAGAGACCATCCTTCAATGGTCCCCAAGGTGAAAATTGTCCAATATAAATTTTTTATTCTTGGGAAACTGTTTTTCAGCAAAAATTAATTTTGGGACATAGCAGTTATTTCAAACAGAGACTTCAGCTGAATATAACTACACTTCCACACTCACTTTCTAGCTCTGCTTGTACATAACCAGACTTTTCTTTGATGAAAAGTTGTCAAATCTTAAATTTTAACAACTTGCTTGCCATGTTTTGTACAAGTTCAGCAGTGATATTTTTTTTATTATAAAACTATTAAATACATGCATTTGTCTCCAGAAAACTGAATGTCATCTGCTTATCACCCATTTAATATTGTAAAACAGGAGACTTTAGTAAATAAAAATATGAAACATCTGTATTTTATGCAGTAGAATAATTCTTTGTTTTAGAAAGGAAGAAAACACTTGTGTAGAGAAATAAGCATCATGCTTTTCTATCGTCAATCACTGAAATTCCAGCCAGTGGGAATGAAAATGAAAAATCATAAAGACCATCAGTCACTGTAGAAAGGCTCTTACTCTCTTGATTAAGTCTGCCATGGGCTTTACCTAGGAATTACAATTGATGTAATTGTTCTTCAGAATATATGTAAGCAAGAGATCACATGGCAGACCTGTCCTCCAAAAAACTTCTGCACTTCTGAGGTATTAACTCACAAGGGACAGCAGATGACATAGGGTCAGATGCCTACTGGGTTCAGAGGTATTTCTACCATGGCTATGGAAAACGTGTTGCTTCAGTACAACTCCAGCGAAACAAATAATTTCATAATTTTGCCATTTCACAGTCTGTAAAGTTACAAAAACTGATAAAAAGCCTATTTCAGCGTTAGCTAGACCATGAACCAGTTTTCATCAAATCACTAGCCTTATTCTAAACTAAATATTATATGCATTTTTGCATTTTTGACGTTGCATTACCAAACTGAACTAAAAATGCTTTGGACAGTTTGAAAACTTAATAAGGAATTTCAAATCCTTTTCTACATTTAAAACTCAAGTTCTCAAACCATAACTTCACGAAGTGCCACCAACTTTAACTTGGTTATAAAAGCCAAAATACTGTTTGAATATTTCATAGGCAATTGCTATTCTCTCCTACCTCTGGCCATGCCTATCCATTATGGATCTAAGTCCCCACAGCAAAAAAGGCCTTTATTTTTTTAGAAGACAAGACAGCCAGTTCATGACTCTGGGGGGCAGTGCCACTCATGCAGACACTAATGTCACTAATGTTGTTCCAAGCTCCCTGCCAGCCAGCTGCTTGCAGCAGAACAGTCAGTCTGACCTTTGGCCAGGAGGAGGAATGGCTCAATAGCATGAGAAGCTGCCTTATCTAATGGATTAAGTACAGAACCCAAGTGAAATGCCACCTTTGACAAGGACTTGCTCTGTTGGCCTTAGCTGAGTCAGTTAACCGTTCTTAGTTTTCCATCCTTAAAATGGGAATTATAATTTTACTCTATCTGTGCTGATGCAAACATGTTCCAACAGACTGATACCATGCTTGAGGTATCTGACGAGGCAAGTCAGTGTAATGCCATAATCAAGTTAAACTCATCTCTACAGAATACCTCCGTAAAAAAAATTTCATCACAAGTCATCCTTTCATTGTATGTATAATTATAAATGCAAAGGTTACAAAAAATTTCTTTTAACAAAATATCTTTCAAAAATATATTTTAAATCCAGTTTTTTCCATTACTATGCTAGAACTAGTACTTAAAACCCAGTACCTTTGCTGTACATCATATTGGACCAAAATATACAGGTGACCTATATGATAGGGCCGTTGAAATATTTTACCTACCATAGAATTCTGCCCATCTACTAGATTTTTGTACTTTGTGGAGATAGTTCAAGTGTATATTGAAATCTGTTTGCACTAATTGACAGAGCAAATTACTTTTGGAACCGTATTTCCAAAGGGCCTCTGAATTTATTCCTTCAATTTTACATGCATGGGCTTCCATACCTTTGTGAGTTTAATATTTGTGTTCATCACTCTGACATTTCCTAACATTTGAAGAGCCATTTCAGAGACCATTTTTGCACATGTGATGTTATAACAGTTTAGCAGGACAGATTTTAGAAAAGACATTTACATTCAGCACAATTAGTCATCTTGGTGTCTTCATCCTACTTTGAAGTACTGTAATCAAAATTTTAACATGGAATTTTCTTAGAAGGGAGGCTGAATTCCAGACATAAAATTAAAAAAAAAAAGTAAGAAAATTAAAATCTGACTCATTTTCTGTGCTTAGTTTCACTTCTTTGGAGGAGGAAAAGCCTGAAAAGCTTTTGAAAACAAACCTAAATATCACTGAGGTCTTTAGTAAAATCTCTCTGATATATAAGATTCTGAAATCACAGGACTCAAAAAAACCACAGACAATTGATTAATAATGAGGACAGAAACACAAATAAATTTGCTTCTAATGAAGACTGAAGACACAGTAATCAAAGTGTTAAAAATTCATTTCATGCACATTTCATTTGCCTCTTAGCTGATATTTATCACGTAATTCTGTGAGAAAGTGGAGGCCTAAGATGCTCCAGATAAATGTCTCAATTAATTGTACAGAGGTAGCCCTCTTTGAGCTGAACCAGAGCTGTGAGCTCTTTATTAAAAGCACTATTCTGTAGCCTGTAACCTTGTTCCTTGACTCCTCTCTAGTTTCCAATTTAAACAAGTCCCCATGCGGCCCACTCTAAAGGGCTTTGTCTCCCTGTCATTGTTATGAGAGCCAAGGCATCCTGGAAGTGTGAAATCAGACCTCATGAGCTGAACGGTTCCCCAGGGAACACAAGACCTCGCAGAAGGTCAAAGTCATGGGCTGGACCATCTGAAAGCGTCTGATCGCTGGTCTGTGACACAGCAAGAAGGGTGGGGGCAGGGGGAGAAGGGAGCCAGGGGGCTAGAATTGAACACATCTTAATTAAAGCCCAAAGACTACAAAACAAGCTGTTTTCTAGTCAGGCCATCTTATGGAGCTTGAGTTTTGCTCTGCTAATGAATTTGAGTTGCTAACTACTATTCCTTAAAAGCACAGCACTTCTGAAATTGATCAAACCTGTGGCACATCTTTTCCCACCCTGCTTACTTTTTATCAATGATAAGGCAGAGATTTTGAATTTTGTTTCATAACACAAGGAAAATAAGCAATGCATCTGCCCCAGTAAAAGAGATGCAGGCACTGCCTTGCAAAGCCAGCAGCCTTCCTCGACCACCCACCTGACTACAGAAGCTGCAGAAGGAATAGATATATCTGACTATTGCCTAAACCTAAACTCTGTCACAATGAAGGGCTTATTGCTTTACTACCCATAATTTATATGGGTTAGGTGAAACGCATATGTATAATGTCAGAAGCCAACCATCATGATGAGTCCGTTACACTTTAGGTTTTACTGAACTACCAGAAAATCTTTTCATATCAAAGGACGTTACTGTAGGCATAGCACCTATCCTGCCAGGGCTCTACAAGCAGCCAAATCCTTGAGAAAGTCTGCCAGAGATATGACAAGCAAGCAAAGGGAAACAGGAAAATTACTCCTTGTAGCTCAGTATTTAGGGAAAAACAGCCACACACTGAATAGCTAAAACACAATGGAAGATTCAATTGAAACTTTCTTCTCAGATAGAGAAGGAAAATGTAAATTTCATTCTCAATATCTTCTCATTAATTAGATTACATTTTCAAATAATTATACTAAATAATACATAATTTCCAGAAAGGTGTATTTGCTGTGATCACAATTTCCAACAGAACATAATTTTGCATTGGTGGAATCCCTAAAATTTTGTATTGACCATGGAACTACACTGTTTTTCTGAGGGAAACAAACTTAGCGACTTAGTAAATTTTCCAAAGGCCCTGGTCCTGAAAGATACCCTGTTTTTCAGCTCTCCCAAAATCCAAGTTGAGCTTTCAAGCACTGGTGGGGAGTCTCTCAACCCCTCAGTGGTTCTTCCTCTCCTAGCCGTCCTGGCAAGTGGGTTGAGTGAGAAGTCTGACTGTACTTTTCTGGGGTATTTTTAATATCCAGCTATGGCATGTTCCAGCAGCACTGAATTTCAAAACTGGTAATGTCTACTTGCTCCCCTACCTAGAACTTTACTGAAATTACAGCTCATCCTGGCACATTATTCATTGCATGTACATGTGAGGGGGGTGGTAAGCTGAGACCTGAACCACCACCCTTAATCTCTCTCTTTTAAAAAAAAAATCTGCACTAACCTTAAGGATCTGAAGCGCATTGTCCAACACTAGACTATTGAAACTGGAGAAAAATAACTGCCCTTGGCTATCAACAGTTTATTAGGGGCTTAACTAAAGTGACCTACTGTAGTAGCATTCCACTGAGGGAGGCTATGAGCTTTCTGAGGAAAGGAGTAGAATTGAGGGTTTCATTAAATAGTAATTTGTGCTTTTTACTCATTCATTCAACAGGAGTCTCAACTGCTCTTTATTCACACAGAGTTAGTACAGTATTACAATGCTTCTCAATGTATGGTACAAAGGAAAAATTTCACGTTTTGAAAGTAAGAAAAAAATCCTTGCAATGGTAGTAGGATTGATGACTACTTAAAAGATTACAGAAATCTTTTTCCCTCTCTGCTTATGTTTAATGATAGAATATTAAGGATTTAAGAAATCTACTCAGCTCAAACTAATAAATTTTGATTTATTACTTCACATGAAAAGATTCCTGGAAGTGAAATGGGATATGTTCAGCAGACAGGAAACAGAGCAAAACACACAGATATGATACAGTTGTTCTAGCCACTTTTCAGACTCAGAGGCAAAAGATTAACTCTGAAAACACAATATAGTAAGATGAGCAAACTAGTCCTTAGCTTTTACTCACAGAAGCCATCCTTAGTGGTGTAAGCAACACCACTGATGACAGCACTCTCCACACTAATTACTTAGTTGAATAAAAGTAGGTCAAGTTTTTACACAATTTTTGCAAACATGATTTATTGACAGTCACCAATCACCTACTTTATTTCTCACTATTACTATTCGAAGTTTAATTTTAAATGAGTGACCTGTACATAACTACAAGTGGCTAAAAATAGCTACAAATTGCTACAGCAGATAATAAAACCACTTCATCCTCTTTTCAAAATAGCCAGTTATTTTGTCCAGAATATACAAGATTTCTGTCACACCTGGAATGTGCAGCCATCTTACAAAATACATCTGCTGTATAAACGCTTTTTCTTACTAACAAACCGAATATGCAGGACAGGGAAGGTACGGAGTGTTCTTCTCCATCTTTCTGTCTGTCATTCTAAATATAATGTCTGGAAATTTTTGGTAGCTGTATGCATCTTTAATTGAATCAAATATTTCCAAAAAAATTGTTCAACCATCACAAATAACATGTTGATTTGGAAAAGTCAAAGACTGAACGAGGTCAGGGACTGAATTATCCCATTTGCCCCTGAATAACTTAATCTCTCTCTCTATTCAGACAACATTGGATTATAAGGTCAAACCAGACGGAGGGATCTTTAGAAGCATTTCTACAACCTCACCAAAAATAGAGGTTATTTTGTGTGCCACAAACAGGATGATCAGTTTCAGCAATAAAATATTTGCACTATTACCACTATTATTTTGTCTGAAATACTGGTAGTCATGTTAATTATCAAAAAACTATTAAAAATCAAATAAGTTGCTCTGTATCCGTATCTGCTCCTTTAACATAACATTTATTCCAGATTCCTTTTACTTTCTTCCCATTTTTTAAAATTTTCATTATTATTTTAAAGCAGAGATGGCTATTATCTGACACAGATGCAGCTCATTTTGCTCCATTCAACTCGTGTGGTATGAAGGTGATTGTACTTAGAGGAGATAACTTGGACATTTCTGGAGGAATACAGTAAGTATGGCTGAAATATTTTCTTTTATTTTGCAAAGCAACATGTCAAATTACCCATTCAACTTCTAGCATGAAATAGAAAATAAAAAAAAAAATCTTATTTCCCTTATCTTAAAAAGATAAGCAGTAGCTACAGCATTCTGCATTCAGTTGAAATGTCTGAAACCGACAGCAGCCTTGCTAAATGTCTGAGAGATATCAAGTGGCTCTTTTGGCAATAACTTTAAAGTAGTATCTAAGTCTGGAACCTTCTATTTGCCTTGTCCCTTGGAATTCAACTTTAGCGTTGATAATTTTGTATAGTTTCATCTACTAAAAGAAAAGAAGTTTATTCTATGTAATTTTTGTAGGATGTTTGATGGAGAAAAATGTATTTTCATGTTTATCAGAAATAACCTACATAGGGCTCTGCTAGCATTAGAATGAGTTGCTGCCTTGCTTACAAAATCTTTGCTTGTGTTTTGGCTTTTTTCATTAATGAGCAGAAGGTGAAAGTGCACGAACAGAACATAACCTGTGGATGAACTTGTATTTTAAGCATTTTTTCCCCAGTTCTAAAAACGCCAAATCTTGATACAGTATTCAGTGTAACAGAAACTAAATGAATCCTTACCTGTGACATCAGCTGCCATCAATGCTTCTGCCCTGATGACCTTCACCTGAAGAAATCCCACATCGCTGATGTTATGGAACATCATCATTGGACTCTAAAAAATAATAAAAAGAAAAATAATTCTGGATTGCAAAAGAGACAAACCGAAAGCAATATTAATACGCTCCTCCCTAGCCCAGATGTAAGTTACTGTAATTTTGTTTACATACTCAGACTTTTAAATATTATTCTCTGAAGAAAGTAAAGTTGATTGCATTTCTTTCTGTAATTCGGAACTTTCACTTATCAATAAAAATTACAGAGGAAAAGTTAGAATATGATTGATTAAATGTAATACAAATTCTAGTGAATTTATCCCCTAGTACTATGGGAATAACTTTACTTCAAAATTTGAAATTATAGCAATGTATTAAGAAATTAACACAAAAAATGAAATTACTTCTCTCCCTGAATTATTTTGCAAGATCTGTGCTAATATTTTCTCTCTGATGGGTCCAATATTATCTTGAGCACTGACCTAGGGCCAATATATATTTTCATAGTTGACTATTACATGCAAGCTTGCATATACCATATACACCTGTATAAGCTTGTGAATAACATCAGCAAAAGCAATCAAAAGAGGATAACAACTACTTAATAACTTTCATAATAACCACATAGAGAAAGGATAAAAAAAATTAAAGTGTGTTTCAAATTCCATGGTAGAAAGCCCTTACCATAAATCATTATATTTTTAGCATGGATTTCTTCAATATCTACATGTATTAAGAAGAGGAAAAAAAAAGAGTACACTACACTACACTTGCATTTATTCATCCAACACAGATTTAGAAAGCTTATTAAAAACATATTCCATTGCTGCTCTTTTTCAAGTAATTAAAACTGGGAGCATTGCACTAATTAGGTGTGATATGCTGTAACTATAAAACTCTAACATTTAGTATCATTTAAAATTTGCAGAGTTTCAAATGATAGAACACTGAATGCAACTTTGAATCTAGAATCAATTAATAACTAGCATGGCTTTATTGTTCAGTTCTTAGATAACCTAGGGGAGGAACGCCAAAAGAATAAACTAAAATTAGATTTGCAAATCTATATATGTGATCCCACTTTTGGTTGGTTTGAAAAATTAATAAATACTAGCCCATTCCTTTATTTTGAAATATTTTAAAAGCTGAACTAATGTATGTAATGCATTTACCCTTTTCTAAAATTTTAATGTGGTGAAACTTTTTCCACTGCCTACAGATTTCACAAAAAGCAAGCATCAGGAAAAACATCAAATCAATAATTCCTTAATTTGTTACAAAAGTAAAATTTACTGTTATGGAAAACAAGAATAAATTACATCAGTGAATCTAAAACCACAGATGCTGCTTAAATGAAATATTAAATGTCAGCTTGCAAAAATGGTATGCTTTTGCACAGAAAATCTGTCCATTAAGAAGTTAGACATATAATATGCATTCCTGTCTTTCTATTAATAAGACAATTCTAACAGTTAAATCACATTTATATTAATTTCACAAACCCCAACTGACCATTTACTGTTTACAGTGAAGATCTGGCCTTGTTACACTGAACTTAAAAATCCAATTAAGTGTAGTAGCCCATATGTTAGATACATGCATTATGTTATAATGGGATAACAGTGAATAAATTTTTATCAATTTTAATAAGATAATCGTCATAAATATGACTTCTAAATGCTGATGGTCAACTTTAATCAGCACACACTCAACCCCTTGTTTATGTGCTTATAAGCGGAGGGTAGCAGAGATGGTATGACAGATAGCACTGGTATAATTCAAAAGCATCTTGGCTCCCCTCATTTATTACAGTGATATTCAGGGTTTGGAAGCTCCTTATCAGAACTGGTACCAGAACAGAGATAACTCTGCTGTAACACACATGATGAAAATGACAGGATTTCCAAAAATGTTTCCACATTCTACACAAGTTTCCCAATGACCAAAACAAACACCAAGCTGCAGAAATAAAACAAAGCAAAAACTGAATACAACGCAAGACAAACGACAGCATGCGCTTCCTATGATGCCATACAGTTCCCTTTATCCTAATTTCATCGTGGTTGGCTCAGTCTTCAAAAGGGTGCCAGGGCTGCATTTCACTTTGCCACCTTTGTTAGAATCCCACAGAATTTTTGAACTTTTATTTCCAGAAAGTAGCTGGCTGCGATCAATTTACTGCACATACTGACTGGGGACTCTGATGAAAATGAATACAATGCCACAACAGAGGCTTTTGGAGAAGCAAATTACTTTAACACATTACTTTAAATGCATAACTTTAAGTAATGATTTATCAGATGATATTCTGCCTTCTTATTTATGATTATTGTTGAAGGTATCAAAAATCTGCATAGTTTCTGAAGCCTACAATTTCCATAGCAGAGGAATCTGTGATTTGCTGGGAATCTTTTCAGCCCTCAATAGATGGGAAAAGATTGAAATGCTCTGGAGATGAGTCTTCTTTATTTTTTTAATGAAAGGCTGTATAATATATTTTCTGTATGGCTGCAGCAGCTGTCAGGAAGAGCATCTCAGTTCAGCTCTATTATGGGAGAAGCAATACCCCATCCCATGGCATTGAGATACACTGAGGGGCTAGTACTGATTGACAGCTTGTCACCATGACGTCTTATTCCATCTCTGTTATGGAGAAAATTAATGTCACACCACCAGCCTTATGACTCGCTGTCATCTTAGAACTGCTCACCTTTTATCAATGCTCTAAATAACATTTCAAGCCCATCGTCTCACAGTGGA
>JAVTVJ010004054.1:0-42053 GCA_034509425.1 Eopsaltria australis
TGCTAAAGGGAACCCACGGCCACTGAGAAACCAGCATGGAGCTGCTTTTCTTTCTGCTGTGAGTTTCTCTCCCTGCTCTGCTGGGGAGCCGAGCTGCCACTGGCCTGTCTCTCCCCACTCCCCCGCTCCTCCGGCACCGCTCCGAGTTTTTGCTAGGCTGTAACTGTGCTCCCCCTGCCCACCGAGACCTCCTGCTGTCCCAGCTCACTGTATCCGAAGGTCCTGCTGGGGCACCAACATCAGATGCCCCTGAGGGTTTGTGAAACAAAGCCTCTCCTCCATCCCTCCCTGCCCCGGGCCTGGCCACCATTAACATGCGTTACCTGGGCTAGCACCGGAGCGCCCCCTGCAGCCACGGGGGAACCATCGCACCCGCCCTGCCCACCAGGAGCCACCACCACCCCCTGCTGACTGTGACTGGAACTGCACCAAAAGGGAAAAGGTGCCTGAGGCCAAGCAGGCTGTCACTGGGTTTTTGATTCTGTTTGTTGGTTAATGCCATAGTTGTTATTTGTTAGTTTTGTTTTAGATACTAGTAAAGAACTGTTATTCCTATTCTCATATCTTTGCCTGAGAGCCCCTTAATTTCAAATTTGTAATAATTCGGAGGGAGAGGGGTTACATATTTTCCATTCCAAGGGAGGCTCCTGCCTTCCTTAGCAGACACCTGTGTCTCAAAAGAAGACATTCATCAAACTATTTTATATGGGCCTCTTATTATATCTTTTCCAGTTTTCAATTGTTCAGTCACTAAAAGTATCTACCAGTTTTTCTTATTTCCAGGCTAAATGATCATGACTAAATTTCAGATAAGGAGTAACCTTATGATGCTTAATTTTGACAGTAAGGTGGAATACAACAATGGAATTTTGATAAAACAGATGATGAAATATGATAGAAAAATATAGACTTTTCAGTGTTGAACCATAACCCCCAAATCTCTTCAGTTTTGCAATAAAATATCAATAGATATTCAATAGAGAAAAAACGGAAGTGTGAAAAATTGCTGAATTTAAAGTTTAGGATGGCAGTTTTCAGGTGAACAAGCAGAATAAATCTCCATCATCTTTAGGTTATTTTCACCTTAAATTAATAGAATGGTACCTTTGAGTACCATAGTAAGAGACTGAAAATGAACACTTTAAGACAAGTGTTGAGTCTTCATGTGTGCTTCTTAAAATCATATTTCATATATTGCTTGTTTAAACAATACATCCCTGATCTTGGTGCACTGCTTGTAGTTTAGCTGCAGGACTGACCTGCGCACCACGGGTTCCCTTAGTAGGCTAAAGAGCAAACTGGGATTGCATCAACATTCTTTTCATGGCAAAGCAGACAGCTAAAATATATGGACTAAAAGCATACATTTCTCATGTTCAGTATAGCATTGTAGATCCGTCAGATAGATGCTTGTTCTGGCATGATCTGCCTTCAGTAAACCAATGAAAATAAAGTATTCCTTGGTTTGGAAGACTGCCTTTGTGGTACTGTCTGTATATCTATCTTCCACAGGTGCAATACAGCAGAGAAGACTATGAGATACTGACTTGAAGATTCCACAAATCATAATTACTGAAAATCTGGTTGCTCAGTCTTTATTTATGTTTCTTCTTTAGCTGATTTTCCAACAATAAAAATCACTTGACTGATTTATCTGTGTTCTGTACTCGCACTTAAACAATACAGACAGCTATTTTACCGAAAAACTCAACCACAGAGTCCTACTGTCCTTCATGAAACCAAACTTTGGTTGTGCTTGACTCTCAGCTGGTAACTGCCAACAGATTTCTAAAAGTGTTTTTCTAAAAGAATTAGATTATGAATAAAAGGCAGCTCTGCACTTGCTTGCTGAATAACAGCAGAAATAATAGTTTTGCTAAATTTATTCAGACAGCCTGGATAATGGTGTCATAAACAGGGAAATTTTTCACACAGAGCAGGAAAACCTGACTTTTCATGTTGATGGTATATGGACCTCTTTTCATTTTTCATCCATCTCTTATTTTTGGAGGGACAGTAGATAAGTGCGTCAAAGCAATTCTTCTAGACTTCTCAGAATTTATTCAAATTTAATCAAATAATTTCTTAATATTTTGACTTGTTGGGAAACTGCTGGAGATATTTAAGCCCCCTTTTAGCCATCATCAGAAGAAAATAATTAAGTTTTGATTCTGAATTATCCTATTTTTTAGTAAAAACACATTGGATAGTTAGTAGTGATGTCAGAACACAAGCCATTCCTAAGTGTAGGTCTGTGAGGTTCTCTTCTTTCCAGGTATCCAGCTAAATTTTTAATTTGGTGCAGGGAGACTTCGTTACTTTTACTGAGTTTTATTTCAGTTACTGTTGAAAAAAATTACTTGTTTGTCAGTCCTGATTTATTCCAAATTGATTCATTACCACCTCTAACTTAAATGAAACTGAGAAGGTGCATCAAGAGAAAGCAAAAGTGCTGGAAGACATATAGCATTTGAATGAGTTCTGTGAAACTCACTTTGGACAAGGCAGAGGTTTTTCTGATGACTGAGTAGGAATTAATTTTCCTATCTCTCCTGAAAAACCTGTGTAGATTGTTGAGGGCTGTATTCATGGCTATGTAGATGAGGCACAAGTCATGCCAGTATTTCTGTTGCATGGGCTGATCTGAATTAACCAGGACATAGAGGGTAAGCATTCCTCCTTTACATTGCAAACTGTAATGCTGAATCTTTTGAATATCAGCTTTAGTTTATTGATATATAATTTTTATTAACCAATACCTGAAAATCAAGAGGAAAACACAGCTGATCAAAAATGCAGATGGTTGCTTCATTTATAGTATGCACTAGATCCATATTCCACAGACTAGACTGGCTTTCAGTTGGTTTCTGGGAACACATACACTCTGCAAGAGTGTTTTCATTCATAGTGTGACAGAACTTGACCTTGTAGACAATCAGGGCTTGTTACAAAACTCGTCTGTTACAAAACTTTCTTGCTTAAGCCTTTTTTCTTTTTTTGTCTGAGAAAGTTTTAAAGCCTTCAGATGAGAAAATTTTTATTGGGTCAGTGACACAGTCCTGATCCTACTGAGACATTGAAAGAGGAGAATAATTGTGTTTTGGGAGAAATCATTGAATATAATTATTAGCTATGTTATTAATTTTTGTAAGGTGTTTTGAACTTAGGTAAGAATTTAATATCATGGGTTGGACTGCAGGAATGTTTTCTTAATGTGGTGAATTAAATAGATTTAGACTCTTTCTTCTTGCTTTAGAGCTTCTGCCTTCACACAGATTAAGTATCTTTCACAAAACTTTAACATGAAACTATCATGCTATGATCTGATTCTGGCGTATTATGTGGCACAGATAACCCAGACAGTGGATGGACACAGGGTTTGTATTTCTCATGCAGTTTCCCATTGTTTTGTGTCTGTGGTCATTTAGGTAGAATTCATATCTAACTACATGATTTACTTAGATCATGTTATCATGTAAGTTATCTTTCAATTTATTCAAAAATAAAAATTTGAAATTATACAAGCAGGCCCTCCACCCAGCACAAGGCTCCTTTAAAGAAGTTAATATGGCTGAATCAATTGAAAAAGTTTTTCAACATTTTGTTGCCTTAACTTTAAGAAAGACAGCAAGACAGAGAATGGAAGAAAGGGGAAAACCTGTGGCTTGAACCTCAAAGTAATGTCACTTAAAAGCTTCTGTTTTCATGAGCTGTTGTATTGGGTCTGACTGGGGTAAAGATCACAGCCCTTACAGTGCTGTGCTTTGCTTTGGTAGCTGGCGTTGATAACAGAGCAGTGTTTTGGCTACTGCCAAGCAGTGCTGTCCCTGTGACATTCCTTCCCCCACTGAAGGGGATGGGGGTGGGCAAGATCCTGGGAGGGGACACCAGCAGGCCAGCTGACCCCAGTCAGCCAAAGGGATATTCCATACAATATGACATCAGCTCAGATATATAAGGGAAGGAAGAGAGGAGGAGGAGGAGGAGGCACTCAGGGCTGGTCCATGTTTGCCTCCTTGAACAACCGTCACGTGTGCTGAAGCCCTGCTTCCCAGAAAGTGTCCGGACATCGCTACTGATGGGAAGTAGAGATTGATTGTTTTCCCCTCTGCTCTTGCGTGCGCAACTCTCAGCTTGCTTGTTCTATTTTTTCCCCGCTGTAATAAAACTGCCTTTTCTTACCCTGATAGTCTTTTTCAATATTATTCTCTCCCCTCTCCCAGTGGGAGAGGGAGTGATAGAGTGACCGAGTGGGCACCTGGCCCCTGGCCGGGGTCGACCCACGGAAGTCTCTTTTGGCGCCCGAACGTGAGGCGAGATAAAGGCCGTTTTATATATATACACATACATATATTTCATGCTCTAGTAATTACCAATAGCAGCTCTCAAGTAGTAAACTCCTGTGTGGCATTCGGCCTTTGGCTGCCACACTGCTTATCTTTATTTTGCTATGTTTGGGAACATGTTGAAACAAACAATGACTGTGAATGAATATAACTCCTTCTCTCTGCCCTGGGTGAATTTGAGTACGGATGATCTTTTACTGCAGGCTCCTGTGATTATTGCCAACCCTTACATAAGCTTCCTGATATTATTAATAATATTAGCCAACACTGTTGTTACCTTATGGAATTCATGGAAATTGTCATCTCCCTGGTACAGAAGGAAATGACCCTTGGGTGAGGAGCTGTTAAAATCTGCCCTGAGGTACCCAGTTCCTGGGTGGAAAGGTATATGGAGGGATTTGGGCAGGTTCCTAGGGCGGTTATCACCTCCCGTTGCCTGGGAGTTTACTCCTGAAGAGGTAAATAACCCTAACAAACTGGCCTGTCGGCTGACAGAAGGGTGCCTCGTTTACTCCCAGGAATGTGAGCAGATTCTCACCCTGTACTGGGGGCTGGCCTGGGCCTACCGGGCTTCTGTTCAATATTCTAAGAGGATTGTGGTTGAGGCAGGAACTCAAACTGTGCCTGAGGACACTGTAGCTGAGACAGGGGCACAAACTACAACTGTGGCTGAGGCAGGGATACAAACCATAACAAGTATGTCTGAGATAGGAACCCAAACCACAACAACTACATTAATTGCCCCAGCAGCGAAAAAAAAAAAATGGACAAGGCAAGTTTCAGGCCGAATAGTAAGAGAAAAAGAAGAGGAAGAAGAGGTGGGGCTAGATCAAGAGGTAGATCCCTCAGCAAGGGAATCGAAGGGAGTGAGGCAGATTAAACAGGAGACCGAAGTTACTCGGTCCCTGACCCCATCAGAACTTCGAGACTTGCGAAAGGATTACAGCCGCCAGTCAGGTGAGAGGATTCCTGCATGGCTGCTGCGATGCTGGGATAATGGGGCCGATAGTCAGCAGTTAGAAGGTCATGAAGCCCAACAGCTGGGATCCCTTGCTAGGGATCGGGAAATTGAAAGAGGACTTGCAAAGAAAGGAGCAACTTGTAGCCTCTGGAGATGGCTTCTTTCAAGTGTGAAGGCAAAATATCCTTTTAAGGATGATCTTGTAAAATCCCCAGGGAAGTGGACCAATGTGGATGAAGGTATCCAGTACTTGAGAGAATTAGCAGTGCTGGAAATTGTCTATAGTGATCTAAAGGATGATAGCGTCACCATAGATCCAGAGGATATCCCTTGTACACTTGCCATGTGGAGGAAGGTGGTTCAAGGCGCCCCGGCATCATATTCCAGCAGCTTGGTGGTACTTTATTATCCACAAATGGATACACCAACTGTAGAGTTGGCGTCCGCCTGGTTCCGAAATGTAGAAGAAACTCTGGGTGCTCCCTCATCCCTGCGAGCCACCACCCCGACTTTTAGAGGCAGCCCAAGAGATCGCTCCTCTCCAACCCCAGTCAGAGGGAAAGGAATCCCCAAGAACAGGCCACGTAACGAGCTCTGTTTTTTTCTGTGTGAGCATGGAGAGGACATGAGGAAATGGGATGGTGAACCCACCTCTAAGCTGAGCGCCCGGGTCCGAGAACTGAGGGGGAAGAGACCTGTTAAGAAGGGGCCGCCCAAGAAGACTGTCAGTGTAGTTACCACACAGAGACCACCTGGAAGGATGCGAAAAGACAGGAGATAGTAGTTAATGTGATGGGGATGGTTTAAGGATGTAGCTTAAATTGCACGTGTGAGTAGAAAAGGATTTCTGAGCATGATGCAAATGGTATGGAATAAGGGGTGGAAATTGTATTGGGTCTGACTGGAGTAAAGCTCACAGCTCTTACAGTGCTGTGCTTTGCTTTGGTAGCTGGCGTTGATAACAGACCAGTGTTTTGGCTACTGCCAAGCAGTGCTGTCTTTCTGACATTGCTTCCCCCACTGAAGGGAATGGGGGTGTGTTGGGTTACACTATGTGTGTTATAGAAAAACAGGCCTGGAAGGCCCAGAGTGAGCCTCTTCCCTAGGCCCAGAGGTGACCAGGAAGCACATCCAGGTCACCAGGGATGGACATGGGAAAGAGGATCATGGGTTTGTGGCCTTCTGCACCTGTTGTGTGAGAGTATTGTAGGTTGCGACCTTATAGGGTATTGTTTATCGTTCTTGTTTATATGATGGCACATCCTGGGTGTGAGATTGCATAAAGGGAATTTTCACTGTGTAGTAGGGAGGCAGTAGCCATAGGGCAGTAGCCATAAGGCAGTAGCCATAGTAGGAGTCATAGGAGTAGTCTTAGTAAGTAGTCATAGTGTGATCTGTAGTAGTCTTAGTCTCTATCTGTATAACAAAGAACTCTGTACAACAACATCACAGTCTCGTTAGAGAAGTCCTTGCCCCTGCGTTGAATACTGCAAATGGTGCCCCGTGTGAGGAACGGACGAGGCGATGACTGGCTAAAAAGAGAAAAAAAAAAAAATGTATATATATAGCCTCCAGCAGTATGAAGCCTCACGAGGACAATCCACTTGGGAGAAGTGGATATAGCCGGCCGCCGTGGATCCCTGATGGTGTTTTCAGGTGAACCGTGAGTATCTTAGCACTCAAAATCCCGGATTGGGGTTCATTTAAGATGGGCAATAGGACTTCTCTTACCGAGCAGCAGCCTGTCTTTGACTCTGAGGCAGCTGCGAGCTCTTATCACTCTGAGGCTGACTTTGGCTGCAGCTGATGAAACTGTGATTTGGCCGTGTTGAAGGTTGGATTTAGTTCTTTTCCTCAGGAATTTTTCTCCCATGGGTTGCTAAGACACAAATGACTGAGTACTTAAGAGAAACAAAGCACAAGGCTAGAGCCTTTCTCCTTGGCAGGGTGGGGCAGAATTGCCCCTCATAGAAGCAGGGCTTGACAATGCGAGATTTGGAGAGACTGAAAAGCAAGGGCAGGGGGGAGGTCACGCTCTCTTGCTCGGGACCCTCGGAGCGGGACGGTCGGAGCTGCTGTCTGCTGAACCCACAGCCCCCCTGAGAAGCCAGCACGGAGCTGCCGGTCTGTCTGCTGTGAGTCTCTGCCCTCTGCCCCATTGGGAGCTGCCTGCCACCAGCCTGTCTCTCCCCCCGCTCCTCCTCGCCACTCCGAGTTTCTAGCTACATTGTAGCGGGGTTTCCCCCTGCACGCCAGGACCTCTTACCGTCCCAGCTCCCTGTGTCCGGGGATCCTGCTGTGGCACCAACACCAGCTCCCCCGCCCCCCGAGGGTCTGTGAAACAAAGGCTCCCCTCCATCCCTCTGTGCCTCGGGCAGCCGCCATTACCGTGTGCTACCTGAGCTCACGCTGGAGCGCCCCTGCAGCCACCGGGGAATCACCACACCCAGAGCGCCCCTGCAGCCACCAGAGAATCACCACACCCAAAGTGCCCCTGCAGCCACCGGGGAATCATCACACCCAGAGCGCCCCCTGCAGACACCGGGGAATCATCGCACCCAGAGCGCCCCTGCAGCCACCAGGGAATCATCACACCCAGAGCGCCCCCTGCAGGCTGTGACTGGAACTGCACCAAAGGGAAAAGGTGCCTGAAGCCGAGCAGGCTGCCACTGGGTTTCTGGTTCTGTTTGTTGGTTAACGTTATAGTTGTTGTTATTTGTTATCCTTGTTTTAGATATTAGTAAAGAACTGTTATTCCTATTTCCATATCGTTGCCTGAGAGCCTCTTGATTTCAAATTTATAATAATTCGGAGGGAGAGGGGCTACAGTTTCCCATTCCAAGGGAGGCTCCTGCCTTCCTTAACAGACACCTGTCCCTCAAACTAGGACAGGCCGCTACGCCGCTCTCTCCAGGACGGGCGGTCATAGAGGCTTTGCAGGAGGAGGAGAGAGCCCTAGAGCCCGTGAGCCTCCAGCCCTCCCGCCCCCCGCAGCGGCTTCGGGTTCTCCCCGCGGCGGCTGCAGAGACCGCGGCGCGGCGGCACAAACTTTTTCCCTAGCAACGACTTAGCAACAGCGATAGCAACTTCCCTGGGACGGAGACGGCTTGGTCCTGCGGGATCGAGGGGGACGCGGACCCGATACAGTTAGAGCGGATCGGGACAGAAGCAGCAGAGCTGGTGAGCGTGCCCTGCCAATCACAGCCCAAGCAACCCCCACCGTGTCCCGCCGGCAAACAGCGAGCTCCAGGATAGCCCGGGGCCGGCCGCGCCCCTTCTCCTGCTCCTGTACCTGGGCCGGCCCCCGCTCTCTCAGGTTTTCTAAGAACTGCAGCTAAAGAAGTTCCCCATGCCTGCGCGAGAGCCACCCCCCCGCGGCTGGGCCAGGTCGAGCCCCCCCCGCTCTCACCTTTTCTACAAGACCTGCCTTTCTGCCCTTGTCTGCTGCGCCTGCCTCCTCCCTCCTTCCCCCCGTTTGTTCCCCCCACCCCGTTTCTCTACTGGAGGGGGGGGAAGGGGCGGGGTTGGGAGCGGAGCGGAGCAGCGGGGTTTGGGTGAATTGTAAGCTGAGTTGTAAACTAGATTTAAATGAATTCTAAACTAAATTGTATAAACACAACGAGTTGCCTTTATATTTTCTGTGAACTGTATGTGATTTCTGATGGAAATTGCATAACTAGATAGGAAACTGTTAACTGGATTGCAATCTATTTTTGCTGTTTTTCTTGTTGTTGCTTTGTTTTAATGACTGTTGAGTTATAACTCATGCTGTATTAATAACTTTGGATGTGCTGTTGATATTATAATGTAAATGTAATAATTCTGAATATGTTATTGATATTATAATATTATAATGTGAATTCACTGAATATGTTATTGATATTATGTTATTGATGGTATGATGTGAATTCACTACCGGTGTGTTATCAATGTTATAATGTGAATGTATTAATACCTATAAATGTGTTATTATAATGTGAATTCACTAATAGCTAAAAATGTTATTAATATTATAATTAATTATAATTAATATTATAATATTAATGTTATAATGTGAATTCACTGTATTTCTATAATATGTAAAGATTAAGTTCTGTTGAAGTTATGTACAGTTATGCATATACATTATTTTAATTATTTATAATGTTTATGGAACCATAACTGATTTAAGAAGCCTTCCCAGTTGCTGTTTCTAACAGTTTTCTCATAAGATATGTCAGGGAGGCTCTTCCAGTTAAGGCCTTGGCTCTGGCCAAGCCTTGGCCCTAACTGGTCACACATCTATAAGATATGTTAGGGAGGTGCCTCCAGTTGGAGTCCTGGCTCTGGCCAAGCCTGGGCTCTCTCTGGTCGGACATCTACCAACAGACCCAGGTGTTTCTGCATCCAAATCATACTTAAGTCAGGTTTGACTTAATAATTTGAGTTTATATCAGCTGGATCCCTTTTGGGGTGGACTTGGGGACCTTGCCCGGGAGGGATTTCCATGTCCTCACTGAAACAAGGTGCCAGCTGTTGCAGACCCAGGAGGTCAGTATAGTATTCCAAAATTCAATAAGGTATTGCTCTGATTGACAACCTTCAGAAACAAGGTAATTAAGACTGATTTGCTGAACTATTGAGTCATGAACAATCACAAGATAACGTAGATCACTTAAAATGTTTAACACATGGATGTTAAGAGTATTCTTATGTCTAGTTGTGTGTGCTTCTCACTTACTGCACTGCCTATAACAAATGGCTAGTAATGCCATAAACAAAGTTATGTTAATTAAAACAAAAGGGGGAATTGTTGGGTTACACTATGTGTGTTATAGAAAAACAGGCCTGGAAGGCCCAGAGTGAGCCTCTTCCCTAGGCCCAGAGGTGACCAGGAAGCACATCCAGGTCACCAGGGATGGACATGGGAAAGAGGATCATGGGTTCGTGGCCTTCTGCACCTGTTGTGTGAGAGTATTGTAGGTTGTGACCTTATAGGGTATTGTTTATCGTTCTTGTTTATATGATGGCACATCCTGGGTGTGAGATTGCATAAAGGGAATTTTCACTGTGTAGTAGGGAGGCAGTAGCCATAAGGCAGTAGCCATAGTAGGAGTCATAGGAGTAGTCTTAGTAAGTAGTCATAGTGTGATCTGTAGTAGTCTTAGTCTCTATCTGTATAATAAAGAACTCTGTACAACAACATCACAGTCTCATCAGAGAAGTCCTTGCCCCTGCATTGAATACTGCAGGGGTGGGCAAGATCCTGGGAGGGGACACCAGCAGGCCAGCTGACCCCAGTCAGCCAAAGGGATATTCCATACAATATGACATCAGCTCAGATATATAAGGGCAGGAAGAGAGGAGGAGGAGGAGGAGGCACTCAGGGCTGGTCCATGTTTGCCTCCTTGAACAACCGTCACGTGTGCTGAAGCCCTGCTTCCCAGAAAGTGTCCGGACATCGCTACTGATGGGAAGTAGAGATTGATTGTTTTCCCCTCTGCTCTTGCGCGCGCAACTCTCAGCTTGCTTGTTCTATTTTTTCCCCGCTGTAATAAAACTGCCTTTTCTTACCCTGATAGTCTTTTTCAATATTATTCTCTCCCCTCTCCCAGTGGGAGAGGGAGTGATAGAGTGACCGAGTGGGCACCTGGCACCTAGCCGGGGTCAACCCACGACAGCTGTGTGAAATGAAAAAGCATTCCAGAATGTGGATAGTGCCTCAGAAAGTTATTTGATGTTCTCTTGACTGTCAGGGAAAATATAAGCAGCGAGAAACAGAATATCAATTTGGTCCCAAAGAAAACATTTAATTCCCCCTTTGTTATTGAATATTAGAATTGCACAGACTGATTCAGATAATTTTAATTAATTTCCCCCAGGCAGGATTTTGGATGGGGATTCCAAACTTAACTGATATTAAAAGAGGAATTTGCCAGTGAAATGAAGTCTAAGTGTGCAAGTTACAGCAGCCTTGAGACAGAAGCAAATTCCACACTGGTAAATAATGTAAGTTTATAAATCTGTTTCTTCTGGCTTAGTTGAAAAGTAATTTGATATTTCCCTTGAGAAATATTTGAGGCACTCATCATCTTTTAAAAGCATCATATCTAAAAGCAGAAAAAGCAAAATAATATAATTTGTACTCATTTTCTCTTCTGCATTTTTGAAAAGGGTAATATTTTTATGCAACAGAAGGCTACAGCACCTTGGGTGTGGAACTCTGTGCTTGTCTAAAGCAGACTGAAGATCTGCAGAACAGACTGTAACATGAACTTTCACAGTCAGCACAGGTAGGCAGTAAACATAGGGCTACAATGCTGCTTCTCTTTTTTCTCTTCAGATCTGAATTGTTTTCTTTAAGTTACCAAGATAACTTACGTAAATTTTGTACTCTATTTGGAAATATATCTTTCTCCGTTTCCTTTTTTTCCCCAGTTATTCCTCATATAATTATGTGGTTTATGGAAGAAAATGCCTCTGTACAGAAATAGATTGGTGTATTTTCATCTCTGGAGTAGGAGACAGTTTGTGCTGGAGGAAATCTGGAAATATTGCCCTTAAAGGATTACAGAAGAGCGTCATTCATGCTCATGTAGCATAGTGCATATTAATAAATATGCAAATTGAGTTCTACTTCATATTTAGTGATCATATCCCTGTGATAACAACAAAAATAAATGTGGTTTTTAAAATATTTTCATATACAGCTCTTCTGACCTAAACTATAGATAGTTAGAAAGGTGGCCTGCATTCTTCATTCAAACTTCAAAGAAAAGGTATTCTGGAATCCAGTTAATGCCAATAAAGAACAAAAAACTCGTACACATTCCTCCAAAGTGTACTTAGTTTAGAAATAAAAAGGAAGACAATCCTATAATAACAATAACAAGAACCACTAAAATAGCAATAATAACAGTAATAATAATAATCCTACCTAAAACCCAGCAAAATACACTGTGAAAATCCAGCAATGCAAATGCGTCCTTTTACATTGTGGTAAATAAGTACAGGTTCATTCTTGTGGAGGGCTGTGAGCTCTTGGCTCAAGAGCCCTCTGCACTCCCTTGGAGAAAAGCCTGAGGGCAAAATGACGCAGAGATAAGAAACCTACCTCTTGGTCATGGCGACTAGATGAACCACCCCCAGCATGCCTTGCTTCTCTATGGTAATACTTTGTACCCAGTTGGCTAACTGGTTCCTACCCCACCCCCTGCCTTTCCCATAAAAAGACCCCTGCCTCAGCCTTTGGACAGGGAGCAATTGATGTCCCTGGTCTCCCCTTCACAAGAGCTGCTGGACAATAAAAGCTACCTTGTGGAACTGCCATATGATGCCCCTCTCGACTCTCTGTCCCTGAGTTTGCCTTGGGTGATTTCACAAAGAGCTGAATCACAAGAGCTGATATCACTTGTAGCAGAGAAACTGCTACACTTGCAGATATCAACCACCACTTAGGGGGTTGTTGAGGCCCCTGGAGAGGCCATTCTCTGATGGAACGCTTCCTCCAGGAAGGCTGCAACACACTGGGCCACCCCCAGTCTCCCCGAAAGTGACAAATTCTTTGTGAAAGTGCCACATTATCAGTTGTACTTAAGTACATACAATATGCATATATAAAAATCTGCTCCTGTCTCACCAGTCTGAAGCAATTTCTTTACCCTAAAATAGACATCAATCAATCTATCAATCAATCAATATCATCACCTAAAAGCAAAGCCTTGGAAAACCAAAAGATTTTTTGCATGTAGCCAACATCAAATGTTGACAAACTAAGAGGAAAGGTGAGTTCATACTGAAAATTTTACCTTTGGTCACTGCCCTCATTTAATCCAGACCTTATCCAGGAATTAGGTCTTTTCTGTGACCTGTCATTGGCAGAGAAACTAGTTTTAAAAAAGCAGTATTCAAACTGTTTTGGAAAAGGTCAAAGCCAAATCTATAAATCTACCCTTGAAACTGACTGCTAAACATTGCAGATGGAATAACAGGGTTACAAAGTACATATTTTAGAAGGAAGCACCACTCAGGTAGATGTAATTTTTGAATGGTTTTGAGGTACACAACCTGATGAAGTGTCAGAAGTACAAATGATGGAGTCAAGAATAAGAGGTTGAAACCTTGGCAAGCTGGCTGGTAAATATTTTATGAATTTCAACCTGAGTTCTGGGCAACAAACAACCAGACTATACAGCATCAGCTAGTCTGGAAAAAACCTACAGATCACCCCAGACAAAGAAGCTGTTATAGCTTCTGCTGTTTCTTCTTTTTGTTTCCCTTATTTCTGCAAATCAGTTTTCAAATGTACTGAATCTTCACTCCCTACTTTTATCTTAATATATGAAACATGTCTAGGAATATTGTGGGCACAAAGAGCAGCTGGCATAATACAAGCTATGTTTATGCTAGCCAGAGTTTCCAAAGTGGGGGTGGCAAAACTTCCTTTTGAGAATGTTACCTGAGACCTCCCGAGTGCTGAATCATGCCCAGTTTTGTCTGGGACAGCATTAGCTGGCCTGAACCCAAGGCACGGCAGGGACCAATCTCACAGTTAGCTGAATAGACTTTCAGGTTCTGGTGGCTGGCAAAGTCCCTGAATGTTCTTCAGTTTTCTTGGCTGTCACATGCAGGGCTTCATACTGAGGGCAATTTTCCTCCCTAAGCTAGTGCTGGAAAAAACCAATTTTTACACACTTATACAGCCCCTTGAAGCTTAATATGCTGGGTTAAAATATTGGAATATCCTACATGCCAACATTTTTTTCTGTAAGAGATTCAATTTGATCCTGAGAATGAGGCCCAGTAATGCTTCCAGTAATTTGATTTTGGGATGTAGTTATCTGACTAAATGTATACCCTGAGCTATCATGCTGTCATTAAATAAAGGTAATTATGTGCAGGTGTGAAGGTACTTGTATGCAGTTATTAGCAGGTATAGGTTTGTATATGCAAAAGTAAAGTCCCTAAATGATGTGATTAATTTTCTCTTAGTCATAGCACAAGCTTGTGCTAACCTGAGATATTGCTTCTGCTTCATAAGACACATTCAAACCTGTCCCTTTTCACCTAAATTCATATTCATCCTGTGTCCATTCAAACAGCCTGATTTTGTTTCACTGCTTCTGTCTCAACTTCATGAATCCACAGCCAAGCAGAGTTTAACACTGTGCCATTGTCCTACATAACATATATCAGGATAGTAGTTCGCAGGCACAAATAGCAGAGGCAAGAAACTGACATTGCTAACTCCAACTTCTAAAAACTGGCACATTTGCTAGTAAGATCTGCATTTCTCTTGGCCAGCATGCCAAGAAGCTTCAACTTTTAGACCTAATTGGACCAAGCAACAAATCATACAATATTTAATTACTCATCCAATTAATATCTTATTTTCCTGATTATACTCCTAGATATGAAGGAGGAAAAATACAAATAAACTTATTTTCATTATGAACAGAATTGTTTTCAAAGAGATTGATTTCCTTGAATCATCAGTAGAACTTTAGTTTTTATGCCAGAATTACTCAGCCTGAGATTGCTTAAGAAACTAATTTTTTTGCCATTAAAGGCAGATGTAAAATGTTTTTAAAATTATCACTTTGGACTAATTAAATGGAATGTTGGATTCACTTCATAATGCTGCTCTGCAAGCTTTCTTTAATAGAACTTCTTCTCCTGTTCCAAAATGGCCAATTAGATAAGAGTGACAGCTGTTGGGGTGGCAGATGCCAGTACCAAACTGATTATAAAAATGATGAATTTTCTTTTTAAAAGAAGATACATTTTCTTATAGTGTGGTGGAAAAGATGCAACAAATCAACTTGTAGTGGCAGACTGGCATTTCTTAGCCTTTTCAAACACCTGCTTTAGTTTTCTGATTGCATCTAGGGATCCAGAAAAGGCAGACACAGAAAAAAATGGACATACCTGCCAGTATAGTTCTCAATCTAATTTGCAATCTATTCCTAGAATAGGAGGGGAAGGGAGGGGAGGGGGGGTGCCAGTGCTGGCTCACATTCAGCCTGCTGCCGGCCAGCACCCCCAGATCTCTTTGTGCAGGGCTGAAAAAGGACTGAAAAGACAGTGGAAAAAAGGAATATTTTAGTCTTGACATACACATAAGATACCCAGATATATTTCAGTGAATAGTAACCCCATGTAATAGTTTCAAAGCAAGTGGTGTGTTTGTCTGACCATGTTGTTCAGTCTCCCTGTGGGCAGTGGGAACCATGCCTGTACTTCTCTCATGATGCAGTCCCACTGCTCACCCTGCTTCAGGGCTGAGTCTCAGTTCACAATTTTCTGGTTCCTCTGCCAAGTCCTTGGAAGACTAAGCTAGGTTTTCACCCTGCTAAAGACTTTCCTGACAGTGCCCAGTTTGAAGTTTCTTTGCATTTCATGAAAAATTTTTTACACAGTTTGACATTTTTGTTTCAGCCAAAAAATAGTTATTAATTCCTTGTTTGCCTTGAAGATGCATTTTTTCAATGACTAAATAACTTCTTTTCAACTGTATCCATTATTTGACATTTTCTGCCCCCATGCTTAGAGGTTTTAATACTATTTTGAAGGCCTGCATAATGAAATTGCTGTATGTGACTGAAACAGAGAGACTGCTGTTACAAGTCAGAAATAAAACCATTACATTACCTCCTAAGGCACTGGTATATATTTTAACAAAATCTTCCCTTTAATTTTGTCCTCTTCTGCATTTTCATAGTACTACACTGGTCTTCCAGCAGATAGAGAAAATCAGGAGGTGATATTTTCAATATCATTTTAACATACACACGGGTATCACTTAAGATACACATATCTATATAAAGCAAACAAGGATACCAGAAACAGTAGAGTAAGACATTCATCTCACAGGTGACTGTCCACACAACTTGCTCAACAGCTCATACTCTGACAATGAAACACATTTATTATGAACAGGTGTGATTTGGAGAAAAAAAAAAACCCTCATGATCAAAGGAATAATTTTGGCAAGTATGTGGATTGCCTTTCAGTTTATTTATAAATGTTGGGCTACTGAACAACTTTATTAATAAAGTATAAAACAAGTTCTGTCATGACAGTTTAAAGAACCTATTATTCAGTTTGGTTAGATTTTCAGAATATGTTAATGCCTGGCTTCGCCATTGTAAGGATTAAGGATTGATCCCACATTTTTTTCATGCAAATGGTTCTTTTGTAATTGTGGTCTTTTAGCCTTTCTGGCCTTCATCATATTTTAATTTATATGACTCCATTGCTTTATAAACAACTAAATTTTACATTTGGAAACTGAACAAAGGGGACATTATCTAGCCGCTCCTTTGACAATATTACGGTCTAATTTTTCTTCAGCTTTAAAATTTATTGCATGTTTATATCCATGAGCAATGAGTCTTAATATTATCTTGACAAGCTTATTTTTACATTTGTCAAAGTCCAAGGAAGTAGAGAAGATCACCATGGCAGATGTTCTACCATGGACCTTTTAAATACACAAAGACACAAAAAAGGAGAATTCACACCTGTCCAAAATTTCTGTTACTGTCACATTGTTGTACTTTTTGAAGAAGAAAACTTTCAAAGGTCTTTTTATTGTTTCAAACTAGTGGCTGCTTATACTCAAATGAAATTTTCACAGCATCAGCATATGTCTGTTGGCTAAATGCATCTTCTTTAATCAGAATAGAGAGATATTTCTTCCTGTTTCAGATCAACGGGGAAATTTCAGCATTTCCAGTCAGCATATGAGACATTGCACAACTTTTATGCCTTTATGTGCCTTTCTCTAAAAATTGTTATATATGTTGCTCAGAGTAAGATCTCTGAGGAAACAGATAAGTCATATAAAACAGAGTCAAAAGACTATGCAAAAATCTGACAAATTTGCTGATAAGAGAAATACCTTGTGCATGAATAAGCTCCAGCATTGATGTCAGGTGTTTGAAGAACACTGACATCTGCCACTGAAGTTTAAGAAAGGTTTAAGATAAACTGGGGTTTAGGTCTTCAAAAATCCATTGTTGACTGCATATCCACTCAGTATTTTACAAAAGCCTTAGATTACCTTAAATGCAACTTAAAACATTTCTCAATGTTTTAGAAATCTTCAGCTTTGGAAATTGTTGCTGGGTCTCTAAAAGCACAGTCTAACTGTTTGCATCCTTTGGTCCCAAGAGAGATGTTTACATCATTACTGTGTGTTGCAACAGGTAGAAAATGGGATGGTTTTTACCATCATCATGAATACTCCACATAATTGGGGCTTAATCAGAAAGGTCCCAAGGGTAGCGTAATGATACTTAATGAGGATAGTAGTGTCATCAGGCAAAGGTTGCTCTGTAATTAAAGCACAGAACTATGCAAATCACTTCATCTCCCTCTCTTTTTAAGAAGGGAAAGGTACTTTTTATATGGGTAGATAGTGACAAGACAAAGGGCAAATGGTTTTAAACTGAAAGAAAGTAGTTTTAGATTAGATGCTTAGGAAGGAAATTTTTACTCAGAGGGTGATGAAGCACTGGGACAGGCTGCCTATAGAAACTGTGAATGCCTCATCCCTGGCAGCTTTGAAGGCCATGTTAGATGGGGCCCTGAGCACCCTGATCTAGGGAATGGCATCCCTGTCCACAGCAGGATGGGAACTCAGTGATCTATAAGGTTTCTTCCAACCCAAGACATTCCATGATTCTACGAGTCTACGATTATAAGAACAAGGAAAGGATCAGCCATCCATTCCCGTCTTTGGCTTCAGAAGTAATTTCTTATGTTAGTAACAGAAGTAAGGAAATATGAACAGTTTTAACAATCTTCCTGTGTAGTATATGCAGGAGTAGTAGGTTTTGCATTCATTTAACAGTCTAGTTGCATCCCATCAATTTTTAGATTCATTTTGATCTCTGGGGTCTCTGGATAATCAGTGTCTTATTCATCCTTGATGGTAGGACATGCAAGTAGGGACAAAAGGGTTTTTGAACTTTTGAACCCTCTTTAAGTGGGTTTAAGAAGTAAGATTGTCTCTGCTGCACCATATACCTCAAAGCAAAAACTTGAAGATCAAGGTTCAGACTCCTGTTCCAGTTAACATCCCTCAGAAATGTCCTTTTAATGAAGAATTGGGGGGGGGGGGGGGGGAAGAGAGAAGAATTACAGTATACATTTTTCCAAGAACAGTGAATGCAAGACTGGGGGGGGGGAGGGTTTATGATTTACATACTCATGGCAGAGTGCCTGTGTGAGAACAAACAGTGCAAAGAGGAGAAGACTCTTGATGTGTTGTGAACAGTTGTCCTCTCTAAACTAAAAGAGTTCATACCTAGCTTCTGGGAAAGGCAAGATCCCATATATTTTCTTCTGCTGAATATTTTGCTAAATAGGAACAATGATATCTTGCTACTCCTTGGTAAGGGGAGTTCTGCTGGAGAAGATTCTCCAGGTCAACATTTTTCCTGGAGCTTTAGACTGAAAATTAAGAAAATTAATTTCAGGACAGTCATATTTACATTTTCAAATACAGACTGGTGTTATTCTATAATAATATATACAAAATTTATTTCATGAAAATTAGAAAATAAGTTGTTTATGCTACTTTGAGGTGGGCTATTTAGAGAAAGGAAAAAAAAAATCACATTGCAGCCAAGGACAAGTCTTATTCTGGCAGCTATGTTATTTCTGAAACGTAGGGATAGGACTTGTCGGGGGGCGAGAGAAGCAAGATGCCGACTCAATGTGAGTGATAAATCAAGCTCGTTTATTGTCAGAAAGTGCACACACTTTATAGTGCTGTCCGTGCTCAAAACGTTATTCCCCACAGATGTTTCCCACAGGAGCTTTCTCTATTCTAATTAAAACACCAAGCTGATATCAGAAGGCAACAACAGTAACAGTTTCTTCTGCCAAGTTAATCTTTGGACACCTGCAGCTTGTTTTCAGCTTTCATGTCTCTCTTTCCCACAGTTGTCTTGAGAATAACCTTGAGCAGAGGCCTAGCTTTCATCTAAGGGGCCTGGGTTGCTCACCCACTTTATGTCTGAGCAGCTGGAGAAGGATATTCTCCAATAAGGACTCACTGATGTATACAGTTCAGACAATAAAATATATTTTTAGTCAATACAGTAAAACACAACTTTCTCCTCTAGTAACCATGCAAGTCTCTTTAGCTTACTGTTGCTTTCATGATATCCAAATGAAATAGCATCAGGGTGAAAGCTTAGATAAAAATCCATCTGGGTTCAGTCATTTATAAATCCAGTAAGCAGGAACAGTTTTGATAAAAAGAGCCAGGTTCCTACTGCCAACATTGTGTATTCTTCTACCATGAGCAAAGCTGAAGCTTAGGAAATCTCTCTCTGTAATGCAGTCTGCATTCTCTAAAGGGTAAAGAGAAAAGAAAAAGAAGTTCACAAATTATTTTGTTTGACATGTTCTTCTAAAAATACTTTTTCTGCCCTAAGATAGATTGGCAGGGGATAATACAAGACAAGGATTGTTTGTATTTCTTTGCTTTAATATTGTACTTGTTCTCCAGAAACAGTGGAGCATGTGGACATAGTTGAATATTTGCATGCAGTGCAGCACCAAAGACCAATCTCGCTCCCTCTCAGGCAGCAGAGATCTCTTCAATGTCACCAACAGGAAATGAATCAGATGCCATGGGCACTGCAGTGAAAGACAAGTAAAAAGGACCATTAAAAAACTGTTCCTTCTTGAATTTATATTACCAGCTCGGCATGGTCTCACTTGGAGGTAAATTTAAAAAAAAAATTTAAAAAAATTAAACATTTTTAGAAAAGTTAAATGTATTAATAATATTAATACCCTCTAAGTAGACTGAAGGGAATTGCAGAGTATCCAGTTATACCACATGTAGATTGAAGGCTTGAACTTCTCTTGCAGATGCTGATATGGGTTAGAGGAGTGGGCAGTGAGGTGGGTTGGACTCGCCTGAGCTGCTGGTTCCAAACAGAAGTGATCACTAACACAAAGTCCAGCTGCAGACAAGGCACTAGTGGGGTATCCTAGGAGTGCTACTGAGGCCAATATTACCTGTTCATTAACTATGTGGATAGTGGGACAGCATGGACCCTCAGGCAGTTTGCAGATGACACAAAATTGGAAAGAGAGATGGCTGCACCAGATGGGTGTGCTGTCATTCAGAGGGACCTGGACAAGTTGGAGAATTGGGTAATCAGGAATTTTATGAAATTCAACAAGAGAAACAATCAAGTACTGAACCTGGGAGTAATAACTCCTGGCATAGTACAGACCCAGGGACAAACAGCTGGAAAACAGCTTGGAAATGTCACTCTGGCCTTGCTCCCAACACTCATTGTTCTGTCCTCTTTTAGCCAGCTTAGACCTCTGAACAACAAGCTGATGTATTGATCCATCTGAAAAGAAAATGTATTTTTTAGAGTTAATTTTCATCTAGATACAGCTCCTTCCTTAGCCACACAAAATGTAGTACAAGGGGAATTACCCCAACAGGCAAAAGGAATAGAGGGAGCAGGTGGGATCAGAAACTTGTGTTGCATCTAAGTGACCATGTAATTATAGACTGAATGTGTGTACCATCTGTCAGAGAAAAATTTTGCACATCATCTGCAAAAAAGGTATTATTCTTTCATGCAAATTATAATATCATGGAATTGTCTTTTCCACAGAATTCTTGACAGTGCTTCTTAGTCAGATAGTCCTTCAGTGATAAGTTTTTCATTAAACAGTGATTTGAAATAGCTTATAGATTTTCTAAGACAGAATGTCCTATGTCCTGGATTTATTTCAAGGCACATAAATTAAATGGGGCCGTAATATTAAAATACATATATTTTCAGCTTGTCTTGTTTCCAGAGCCATCAAGTCAAAGTCCTAATCAGAGCATGCAATAGTGCTAGGTTTTCACTGATGGTAAAATATCTGAATTTGTGCAAACCGAAACACAAATAAAAGATTATCCCAAGAGATGTGAGCATTCCAGTGAGGATGAAAAAAAGATAGAGTTTGCATATAGTAAGAAGAAAGAGCCTGGTGTGGGTATTTAGAAGGTGTCTTGGTTTGAAGGACAGGTGTCTGTTAAGGAAGGCAGGAGCCTCTCTTGGAATGGGAAACTGTAACTTCTCTCCCTCTGAATTATTATAAAGGCTCTCAGGTAAAGATATGGGAATAGGAATAACAGTTCTTTACTACTATCTAAAACAAAGGATAACAAATAACAACAACTATAACGTTAACTAACAAACAGAACTAGAAACTCAGTGGCAGCCTGCTCGGCTTCAGGCACCTTTTCCCTTTGGTGCAGTTCCAGTCACAGCCTGCAGGGGTGCTCTGGGTGCGGTGATTCCCCGGTGGCTGCAGGGGGCGCTCTGGCGTGAGCTCAGGTAGCACACGGCGAATGGCGACTTCCCGAAGCACGGAGGGATGGAGGAGAGCCTTTGCTCCACAGACCCTCGGGAGGGGCAGCTGGTGTTGGTGCCACAGCAGGATCCCGGGACACAGGGAGCTGGGACGGTAAGGGGTCTCCATGTGCAGGGAAAAACCCCGCTACAATGTAGCGGAGAAAAGCGGGCTGGTGGCAGGCAGGTCGGCTCCGGATGGGGCAGAGGGCAGAGACTCACAGCAGACAGACCGGCAGCTCCGCGCTGGCTTCTCAGGGGGGCCGTGGGTTCAGCAGACAGCAGATCCGACCGTCCAGCTCCGAGGGTCTTGAGCAAGAGGGCGTGACCTCCCTCTGCCCTTGCTTTTCAGTCTTTCCAAATCTCGTTACCAGGCTCTGCTTCCATGAGGGGCAATTTTGCCCTACCCTGCCACGGAGAAAGGCTCTAGCCTTGTGCTTTGTTTCTCTTAAGTACCCAGTCATTTGTGTCCTAGCAACCCATGGGAGAAAAATTCCTGAGGAAAAGAACTAGATCTAACCTTCAACAGAAGGTTAAAATGTATTATAAAAATATGTTGGATCAAAGAGTGCAGTATATGTACCCTAACTTAAGGAGCCAAAATCATATATTTAAGTTTAATTTAGTCATTGTGCTTTCCCTTTCCATCCCATGAAGGGAAATAAGACTCTAGAGAGGGCAAATAATCTCAATCCATGATGTTTGCCTAAAGAGCCAGAGAATTTATGCTCTGGAAGTACCTATTTCACTCCATGCCATGCAACAGTTTTTTAACATTTCATTCTCATTCACTGACTCCAAATCTCTTTTCACAAGAAATAGCTAAACCAACCCTAGAACATCTCTGCACATACAAGGACAGCAGGAGGAAAATAAAAAAGTAAAAGAAAACTTAGACAGTAGATGCCTCTTCCATTGCACCTCCTGGGATATGGAGGTGTTTTGTACTGCAATTTTGCAGTTAATTTCAAAAGTAAAAAGAACACCAAACCAGCAGAGGCCGTATTTGTTAACAGGCAGCAGTTCTGAAGGCAATGATTAGAGTTTCCACTTAAATACATTTGCCTTCAATTAATGTCTTCTAGTTTTTCATGCATCTCTCATGAGGAAACCATATCTATGCTAGAAGGTTTTTCTGAAATCTAGACAGCAATCAACATAAGCCAGCAAAATGACACCCCGTGTCATCAAACATGCAGTGAAAGTTTTTTAAAATACTGAGTTCAGTAAGTAAACCAAGCCTTACCCAGTGCAATCCATAAAATTAATCAGGAACAATCTACCTGATGCCTGAAGGATTTTTTCTGCTTTTCTTCTGAATATTTCTTACACTGTTCCCTATTTTCACAAGTATTAGCATGCATACTTGTGATGCTTTAGGTGATAATTTAGCCCAGTTTCATGGTGTTTAGTAGGCCAATAGACTAAACACCTCTGAAACCACGTAGAGTTAGAGACCAAACACCCTGTTTTCGTGAGCCCTCAAGGTCTCCTAGTAGGATAGATTTTGTAAACTAGAAGTTAGCCCACCCAGGCCCCTTATTGGGCCCTCCTGGTAGATATGCTAATGTGTAGTCTTTAATTGTATACTCGATTGGGGGGACGGGGCTTTTGCGGCGTGTTCTACCTGGACGGCAGAAGCCATCAAATGGGATCCTATTAAAATACCGAGGTAAACAACCCCCAACCCTTTCACCGTGTCTGAGCCTTTATTTCCTAAGACCAGAAAAAGGCATCATACCCTATACAGCTTAAAACAATCTTCATTGCAAAGGTTTCAAAAAATAAACACTTTTGAGCTATTAAATATGTAACTATATATTTGGATTTATTTAATAGTTTAATTAGCATAGTTTTAAACTCTTCATACAGTTTCATTTTCTCAAACATCTGAATGGAAAAACTTCATTGAAGAAGCGAGGAAAGGTGGCCATCCACCATGTAAAATTCCACTTTAACCTCTCCTTAGGTTATATATTAAAATCAGCTTTTGAAGGGTTGCTGTGAAGTAGCCCTCTGCTTACTTCTGAAAATGGCTCAGTATGATTTATCATCTCTAGAAATATTGACAAAAATCTTGATTTGAAGATCGGATCCCAACAAAATGGAGACAATGTGTTCAAATAGCAAAGCTGGACAACGCCATTTTCATCAGCATGAACATGCCAAAAAGAGATGTTCCTCCTCTTCCTTGCAGTCCCCAGTGGCTGCTGCAGACTAACACTCTGTATCTGGATATGGCTACTGTTCTGTCCCACCTTCCTAGTTTCTACACTTCCTTCCAACAATGCAAGAAAAGTGTGCTGGCTGCCACTAGAATTGTGACTGTCCTGTCAATGCATAAATTTCATAATAGATGAAGTTTTGAACAGCTGGATGTTTGTTAATCACTCATCCAGTGTGGTAGGTGGAAGGATGGAGTGGAGGTAGTCAGTGCAGGGTGTTATGATCTAATTATTAAAGTTCTTTAGAGATACCTCTGCCCGAATTAAGGTACAAGCGAGACCATATGCCAATCAATAGTATGGGTTTTATTTGATAGTAAATATGAGAGAGAGAGAAGAAAAGAGAGAAAAGGGGGAGCAGGGAGAAAGATGGGGGGGACAGAGAGGGACAGGGACAAAGAAGTATCACCGCTCCGTGGGTCCCACTGGTGTCCTGATGTCCTCTTCGGGTAGTCTTGGTGGTGGACAAGCATCTCCCTGCTCTCGCTCTGGTAAGACCAGAATTTTTCTCCCCCTCCTCCGCCCCTAGGGATGGGGGTGGGGGTGGAGAAGAGTTTTTGGAGTTGCTGTTGAGCCTTTCGGGGTTTAGACACAGCTGGATGGTAAATTCCAGCTATGGCCAGGCAGGGCTGAGCCCTTGCTCTCCTCCTCCAGCTTGGGATGCTGGAATGCTGTTCTCCGACAGCACGGGCAGAGACCACGTGATCGTCACAAAGCCCGAGAGAGAGAGAGAGAGAGAGAGAGAATTAACTCTCTCCAGGCCCGGACTAAACTTCCAGACACCCATCCTTCCTTGCACAGAGAGAGGAACGAGTGAGGACATCTACAGGAATGCAGCATAGAGACTTTAAGTCACTGAAGGAAGCAGAACTGATACCTAGAGGGAGGAGCATGAGAAGTGCTTCTATAGTGAAGCTGAAAATTCTTTTGTGGAACCATGGTTGGGATTAAGCTAATAAATTCCCTGTAATATATGAAGAAATAGTCCAAAGGGGGGATGTGATGTTCTAACTGCAGCCAGTGAGCCAAAACACCTGGGTAAAGACAAGCAGGTGTTGAAATAAGTGCAGTCTGATAAGAAACTTGAACAAAGACCGAGAAGAGGCTGTGACCCAGAACCCTGGTCCTGGGGGGAATGCCAGAGAACTTGTGTTATCAGTGATGCCTTTTTCTGGTCTTAGGAAATAAAGGCTCAGACAAGGTTAGAGGGTTGGGGGTTGTTTACCTCGGTATTTTAATAGGATCCCATTCGATGGCTTCTGCCGTCCAGGTAGAACACGTCGCAAAAGTCCTGTCCCCCCCAATCGAGTATACAATTAAAGACTACACATTAGCATATCTAACAAGAGGGCCCAATAAGGGGCCTGGGTGGGCTAACTTCTAGTTTACAGAATCTGTCCTACTAGGAGACCTTGAGTGCTTACGAAAACAGGGTGTTTGGTATTCTAACTCTACGTAGTTTCAGGGGTGTTTAGTCTACTGGCCTACTAAACACCATGAAACCGGGCTAAACTATCACCTAAAGCATCACAAGTATGCATGCTAATACTTGTGAATATAGGGAACAGTGTAAGAAATATTTAGGAGAAAAGCAAAAAAATCCTTCAGGCATCATCAGGAGAACCTGTGTTGCTACACACAGAAGAAGGGATTTTCTTTGTTGCTGCAATAGAACTGTTCATCTTTAAAAAGGTACCCCATTGACTGTTCATGACCCACCATAGTGGCTGTGGGAAGGCTACTGGTGTCGGAGGGAACCTCCACAACAAGCAGATCTTTCCTCCTGGGCGGCTGCTAGTGGTGAGGCCAAAGACCCATAAAAAACTGTATTTTCTTACAGAGAATCCATGGAATAAGCAAAAGAGAGTTCTCTCCCTAAATGAACTGAGACAAAGACTATTTTAGAAGTGGTAAACTGACTGGAAGTTGAAGTGTTGTCTCTGTGTTTTCAGGGGAAAGAAATCGAGAGGTGGGGGGAGGAGGGGTGGTCTGAAGGTTTTCTTCTGGTTCTTCTTGTTTTTTCTCTTTAACTTAGGTTTATTAATAAACTTTCCTTATATTCTTAAAGTTTAAGCCTGCTTTGCCTATTCCTAATCCTTATCTCACAGCAAAATCAGGTAGATTTTGGTAAGTGTGCTGGCATTTAGCCAGAAACTCAAATAGGCGAATTAAAACCACTACACAATTGGTGTTTCTGCCCGGTTTCCCAAACCTCTAAACTGTAACAGCAATATATCTTAATATATTGAATCCTTGATGAGTCACAAAATAATATCTCTGTAAGAAAAATGTCCAGGTTGCTAAGGATTATTTTGAGGCTGGTGAAGCTGTTTCTGGCAGCTCCCAAATGAGCTCTAATATATTGTATAGCCATTATTAAATTGGCATCATATGCGTTGAGATTCCTATTTGCTAATAATTTCTACATGGTTGCCTTTTTACAACAGTGGTTCTTAATAGATAATGAATGTTAGAAAGAGGTAATAGAACATATTGCAAGGCCAAGAGAAACTTAAACTTCTCTCAACAAAATCTACAGCAGTTGTGAGAGTACATAATGGGAAACAACAGGACATGGCAATCTGACTGATAAATCACTTTTAGGAGCTAGAAAGTTTCAGATGGATATTACTTTGTCAATAAACCAAGTTTTATATAGACTTAGCTAAAAGTCAGAAGTGTTTACAACATGTTATGACAGCACTTTGATGCCAAAGACTCCCTTCTCTTAATGAAACAATTTGAAAAAATGGATTCCAGTACAAAAAACCCTTCAGATTGTAGTCACACAGTTGTGTACCCTGACTGACTGAACATCTTCTGTGTACACTTATGCATTGCTTACCATTCCAGCAGTGCTTCTGAAGAGATGTCACAAATCCTGTCCAACTATGAGAGGAAAACAAAAAAGTTATATTCTGTACCAAATAGGTAAGGAATGAGAACTATGAAATAAAATTGATCCAAATAAACATAAGAATTGTGAATTTAATCTCAATTTCTTTAGCACATATCTATAATCAGATGCGCAAAAGTCCTGTGCCATTATTGATCCATGCTCTTCTAATTTATTTCTTGTGTGTAATTTCCCTGCACTCCAGTAAGTCATATAATACAGCACTTGAAATGGGTGAGTTTTCCCTTTTCCAGAGAGTATATTCCCCAGGTGAATTGAACCCTGAAGGGAAGTTATACCAAAGTCTGCCTCAGCATTTTCTAGAAATGGGTATGTAGATGCAGCATTTAACTTTGGAACCAACATAGAAAAGCAAAGAAACAATGAAACCAACTAACCAACCAAAAAAAATAGAAAAGGAAATTTAGGTTACCCTTTGGGAACATAGTCCAATTTAGAAAATCACTGTTCATACTCTGAATTGGGCATCATTCATGGCATTCCATAAACTTGGTTTTCTTGATCAGGTTTTGCAGGTGACATCCCATGCTATTAACCAAAGAAGTCCTTGCAAGTAAGTGAAATGCTACAAATTGCAACAAATAGATATCTCCTGCAGCTTTACACAATTTTCAAGTCAGTGTAGGTCTGGTCTGAGGTGAGTTCAGATGTGTTTAACCTATCATAGGGTAAATAGAAACAGCAGGAGGAGAGTAAAAAAGTTGGTCCTTATATTAGATAAGCATAGCAACAGCACAAATAGGGATCTGGAGTGCAGCAACAGCCCTGTAAGAGCTCATACAGGAGAGGAAGGAAAAGAGAGCAGATATTTTCCTCAGTGTGTTTTCCTTGGTGATTCTTATTTGGTGATAGAATTTTAAGGCTACTCTGTGTATTTTCCTTTTCTAGTTACTGAAGACTACCAAAAAGAAATGGAAATAATTTTTCTCTTGGCCTAAACAATGAATGATTTATTTTTAAGGTCTCTGTCCTGAATGGAAAGTGAGCAGTGATCCTTTGAAGCCCATGACTCAATTCTTTTACAGCTCTCTCACTTTGAAAAAGATTTAAAGTGAAAATAATTTAATCCAGTTATTACTTGATTTAAAATGAAAAAAAAAACCATCAAGACTATATTTACTTAAAGTCATCTGGCCTAATATATATGCTTAATAATCAACATAATCTGTTCAGGAACTAAGTTCTGACTGGGATTTCAGGTGTCTGCTAGGGGACAGGACTAATGCATCTGAAACTGATAGCTGACCTGCAAAATTAAAAAAGCTAGCAATGGAGTAGTAAAAATATACTTATTTTACATAATTTTGTTCATATTTATCAATATTATTGCTATAAGATTAGTAAAAGTTTACCATTTATAGGAAAGGAAAAGTAGGAGTGCAGTCTTTAAAGGAAATATTTTTACTGCTGATCCACCAAACAGGGTGGGGAGGAGGAAGGGAGGAAGGGTGGGATGATATGTAGCTGAAAAATATATCCTATTCTGATGATTGTTGAAAATATTGCATGAGGAATTCACTTAGGATTGGTAAGGATAGAGATCATAGCTACACATTTGTTTAGAAGTATCTCGAAAAGTAACAAAATCTGTTATTTACTACACACATGAAAAAAACGAGGTGTATTTAGGAAAGAATTACCTAAGTGCCTTATGAGGTGTCAGCACGTAGGAGGGAGGGTTTAACTGAAAGGTGATCTCAGTCTAAGTGACTGTCTATTGCCTGAGAGCTGTCTGCTTATTTTCCATATTCAAGGTGTGAATAGGCATCTTTACATGCTGGTGGTGGTTGTAGGTAACACAAGGTGTACCAACATCACTGAGAGCCTTATGTTATTTATTTCTGGTTTCCTATTCCCCATGTGTTCCCTGTGGCTTGCTTGAAGAATTGTCTTCTTCTGTTCCTTAAATTTTCTAATGCTTATTAGGGAGGAAAATAGCAAAAGGAAACCTACTTCTATTTCATAAAAATTAATATTTTCTTTACACAGTTCAAGTATTCAAGCAGATTTAGATAGACTACAGGGGAAGCTGAATTTTTTCCCTTGCTGTCTGCGGTCTGTACAGTAGCAGTGACATGAACACCATGAAACTTACTGAACCATTGGTCTAATGGGAATTGTGTCTTTTTTTACCATTTGTGAATTTCTTCTCTTGAGAGCTTGGAGTTAAAAAAAAGGTGAATAAAACAGACTATCAGTGTTCATCTTATGTAAACTTCTTTATTCCTACACTCTGGGCCTGAATGCCAAAGCATGGCAGTTGTCAGGAAAGGAACATTTTACTTTGTTAAGCTTGGACACTTCAAATGAAAGCTGGAACCACTGGGTTGTGTGAGAAGCTGCTGAACTGGTTAGAAATTTTCCAGAAAGCAACTTTGTGTCTGAAAACACTGATACTAATTTCTGCAAGTTTTAGACAGAAGCAGGTCCCAGGCCCATCAGAAAAGTCTGAGGTTCTTGTCTCACACATGGTAAAGAACACCCAAGTTCAGAACATTACATGTCTTAATGCAGGAAAGTGCTGAAATACAGAAGACTAGGCTTGTGTCCAGATGAAAATACCAGAATTCCTTTTCCTCTGCTGATGTAATTTCTTATTGTATTGCTAACTATTCACAGGATCAGGAACAAATCACTTTTGGAATCTGCATTATCTGTGGAAGGAAGAAAAAATAGATACAAAACAGAAATTATACTGAGGTTGGGTTAAGAAGATATAAGTGTTAATGATAGCCAATTTAATATAGAAAGACAATTGAGACCTTTTGAAGAATGTAATTATTTCTGTAAAAATACTCAAAAATTAAATTTTTAGCTATCGTATAACATAGACTGTGGCAGTTTCAATAACGTATTTTTAACCTATTAGCCTATAAACCAAGAGGTCATTTTAAATTCACTGACCCATTATTTCCATACTTTTAGTTCTATTTTTCCCTGGGAGCTGATAATCATCACGATGATGAGAGTGAACGTACAAGAAAAACTATTTTCAGTGTTTTCATTTATGTTTTTTTAAATGTTACATTTTGATTTTTACGTTATTAAATCAACTCTTTAGCACCAGAATAAATGATGCTTAAAGGTTAATTTTCTTAAACCACCATAATTTGTTGAGCTGTAACTTAGGCCTTACTGTCAGTTCTTTGAATTTTTCACATAAAAGTAACTCAATGCCTGCTAAAGGAAAATAGAGCATAATGCATCAGAAGGAAGTGGCCTCTGGGAAAATATTATTCATATTTCACCATTTGTCTTACTATTACTCATCTTGTTAAAGGTGAAGAAAATAAATCTCATCTTTCCATTTTCCAATCATACTACTCAGAAATGAGGCATGCAAAATTGTATTTTGTCTCAGAAAGGTAATTTCATTTTAAAGTTGTTTTTTTCTTCAGTGTTTGAAAATATTTTTTGAGTAAGGAATCATTTTAGGTAAAAAATTAGACTAAAAATAATATTCTTTTTTAAACCACAGAGTTTTGTTGAAATTTCAGTTTGTATTCCAGTTGTCAGATTCGTGAAGTACTGTAAAATTGAATCATTTGGTTGAGGAACTGTAGAAACTAAAATTAAAATTACAGTTCATAATAAACAGAAATAAAATGGACTTGCAGAAGAGATACAAAAGCTCAGGTGACGTAATTTTAGTCTTGCTGTAGGACCTAATCTAACCACTAAAGAACACAGAGAGGTTTACACCCTCACATCTGGTTTATGTATGCAAGGAAAGCCAAAATGTTTTATTGTCAAGTGAATGTATTTAAATGGAGTAGATTTCTAGAAAAGTTCCACTATGTGAGAAAGAAAATTGCTCTTTTTCTATTCCAGGCTAGCTCTTGAAAAACTCAGATGTCAGCAACACATCAAAGGGGCAGGGTCCCACCAGACTCAGTGATCAAGAGGCAGAGGTTTAGCTCCCAGAGAGAAGGGGGCACTGAGCCTGCTCCTCCATCCCTCTGTGCTCCTCCATAGACAGACCTGCTCGGCTGTTCCTCCACCTTTGCTCTTTTTATTTTCTGCTTGTCTTCAGTTTGCACAGCAAAGTTAACTGCTAAAAAATTAAAAAAAAAAAGAAAAAATTGCAGGTTGTTTTCAATTCTCAGTCAGAAAATTGCTGTGTGAGAAGAAATGAAGCTAGAGTCCATTGAGAGGCATCTATTAAATAATTTGATTCTTTTACTATCTTTGATACATATACAGGATGATTTTCAGTAGACATTCTTCTGATCACTAAAAGAACAAAATACTAACAAAATCTAGTACTATAGAAATTCAATGGAAAGAGGTCAAGACAGTCTATTAGGGGAAATAAAGGATCTGGAGAAAAAATGCAAGGCTAGCCACTAAGAGAGGGGTTTTTAAAAATCCATTGTACGTATGCATATATATTTCCAAACTTGGAAAAGAAAGGTGATATATTTCTACCATATAATAACAGACTTTCTTTAAGTCATCATCAGGAAAATAAGGTGGTATCTTCTCTGAATGTCTCATGTTCAGGTAACTTGTACTTGAAGGCAAAGACTTGTCTGAAGAAATAGTTAACTCAATGGTAATTTTTAATTACCTTAAAGCACTTGGCAGGTCTGAAGACTGTAAATCCACTAAACTTACAGCAGAGTTGATAAATGCCAGTTGGGTGATTTCAGAGTTACCACAAGCTGTATCTGCTTTTTCATCAATCCACGGAGAGATGATAGGAAAATCGACAGGACTTTTTATTTTATATATAATTGCTCAACAAGAATTTTAATAATGCTCATAAACAGAATTTTAAAGAGCAGATATATTATCAAAGAAAATTGCTTTCATTCTTTGATGAGATACAAATTTTTCAGTAACCGTGGCTAATAAACATAGTCAAGAAGTGGCAGAAGATTTTGTATGCCACTAGTGTGACATTCTGTTTAAAAGAGTACACCATACAATCACAGTAAGGCATAAATGAATGAACAACTGGCAGAGAAAGAAATTGTCAGTGGTACATCAGCTTTATACGAAGGCTTCCTTGTAGGTACTTCTGGGACTGACTTTGCCCTATGAATTGAACTCAACATCTTTATAAATGAACTTGAGACAAACAAATTATAGCTCGCTGGTTCCTTTGTCCAGCCTGGCGTTACTGCGACAGATTCCAGCTGGCTATATTTCCAGGAGTGCCCCTGTCCCCAGGGCGCTCTGGCAGCGTCCCGTAAACACTTAGCCAGAGAAACTGCAGCCTGCGTTGTAGTGCAGGAACAGTCCAGTTTAGCTATCAGCTGAAGATGAATAACGAGAGGGCTCTTGGAGTGCCTTTAATTCTGAGTGGCTTTATTGCAGGGTCTTCACACACAGAGGGAAGGCAGGAGTCCAAGAGCCCGAGGGGCCCTCAGACACAGCCTTAAGACTTATCTCATACAACCAATCACCAGGGGGTCTGGGGGAGGATAGGGAAGTTCCAGGGTTACTTGGTCCTATGGGATGGGGAAGGAAAGGGGCCCAGGAGATAACAGGGAATAGAACAAAGGCTCTTGGGGGGAGGGAGGAGATGATGGACACCAGCAATGGCTACTCTGGTTTGTCCTGGGTTAAACCATGGTCACTCCACTTTCCAGGGGTTTCCTATCTCCTTTGAACTTTCTCCACCAGTGATCTTTCTCCTTTTCTAAGTCTTCTCCCCCTGAGGTCTCTAAGGACACATCCACAGCAGCTACACAAATGAAAATGAAATCACACACAATAAATGAAATCACAGACAATAAAGTACACAGGTAAGAAGGAAGCCTTAGGGGATAAATGAGAAAGAGAAAATGACAACCATATTATATGATCCAGTTACTTTCTTCATGGTTGACAAGTCATTCCTGCAAAATACACTTTAAAATATCAATTAATATGAAAAAAATAACATAAGCTTTCCTGGCTATTAAACTTGTTGGAGTGAAGGTTCACAAAGATGATCAGAGGGTTGGAGCACCTCGCTTATGAAGACAGGCTCAGAGAGTTGGGGTTGTTCAGCCTGGATAAGAGAAGGCTCCAAGGACACCTTAGAACAATTTCCATTGGATAAAGGGAGCCAATGAACTGGAGAGAAATGTTTTCCAAGGTGTCATGGGTTGACCACAGCTAGGTGCCAGGTGCCCACTCAGTCACTCTATCACTCCCTCTCCCACTGGGAGAGGGGAGAGAATAATATTGAAAAAGACTAGCAGGGTGAGATAAGGCAGTTTTATTACAGTGGAAAAAAAATAGAACAAGCAAGCTGAGAGTTGCACGCACAAGAGCAAGAAGGGAAAACAATCAATCTCTACTTCCCATCAGTAGCAATGTCCGGACACTTTCTGGGAAGCAGGGCTCCAGCACACGTGACGGTTGTTCAAGGAGGCAAACATGGACCAGCCCTGAGTGCCTCTCCCTCCTCCTCTCTTCCTTTCCTTATATATCTGAGCTGATGTCATATGGTATGGAATATCTCTTTGGCTGACTGGGGTCAGCTGGCCTGCTGGTGTCCCCTCCCAGGATCTTGCCCACCCCCCCATCCCCTTCAGTGGGGGAAGGAATGTCACAGGGACAGCACAGCTTGGCAGTAGCCAAAACACTGCTCTGTTATGAACGCCAGCTACCAAAGCAAAGTACAGCAGTGTAAGGCCTGTGATCTTTACCCCAGTCAGACCCAATACACAAGGGCATGTAGTGACAGAGCAACAGGGAATGGCTTCAAACTGAAAGAAAGTACACTTAGATGTACTTCTTTCAGGAAGAAAGTCTTTATGGCAAGGGTGGTGAGGCACTGGAACAGGTTGCCTGGAAAAGTTGGGAATGCCCCACCCCTGGGAGTGTTCAAGGCCAGGCTGGATGGGGCTCTGAACAACCTGCTCTAGTGAATGGCATCCCTGCCCATAGCAGGGGGGTTGGAACTAGATGATCTTTAAGGTCCCTTCCAACCCATTCTAGGATTCTGTGATTCTTTGGGCTCTAGGCTAGGATTCTGTTTTAGTCAGCAAAATGTGCTAAAATGGTTCTGTAGGGTATATATCTATATAGGGAAACACAATGCTTCTGCAACACAACAGTGCTTAGACCAACATTAAAACACTCTATGCATTCCATAATAGATGTTATAATTAAATTTATTAAAGTAATATTTAAAAATTCATGCACCTATTCATGTGCATATAGATGTAATATATTATATATAGATTATTATATAGATTATTAAATAGATTACTCTTTTAGCTGTCATGCATAATTAATAAATCAAAAGAAACTGCATAATGCTAAAGGAATTTCGAACATGGTGGACTGATGTATAAGAACAAGTGCTGTGTTGAAATTGAATCAAGACCTTTAAATGAGAAGAAAAGCATTATTTCTTGATGGGGAGAACAATTTTTCTACTGAATCAAAATACCAACACAAGTACAATTTTTACACATCTTCAGATCAAGACCAAATGCATTTAGAAAAGATTTACTTTAGCTAAATAGGAGTTAATGGAGTTTGATACAGGCAAAATGCAACTTTCTGATACATGGGAGGTCAGACTAGATGATCTAATGGTCTTTGAAGTAACTCAAATGGAAAAAAATAAACCCCATATGACACAGAGGTGATTTTGATAAAATCCACTATATATATATATATATATGTGTATATATAAAATCTCAAAAAACTGCATACAGCTAACTATAACATAACCACACACTGAAAATGGAGTCAATGCTCTCACAGACTAAACTAATACAAAATACACGGCACAGCCCTAAGAAATGACATGATATATTGCTTAATTACCAGTGCACCTGCTGTCATGGTTTAGCTGTTTAGTACTGTTATAGTGATGCCGTTTGGTTTCTGCCTTTTTTCTTTTATATGTTCTCTGTACTCTTTGCACATATATTTGTAGCTCTGTAGCCTACTGTATTAATAGCTAGTTTTTCCAGTACTTTTCCATGGCCTTTCCCTAAGCAGAAAGACAAAACAAATTCCAGAGCTCCAAGCCCCAGGGGGGTGCAAGGCCCTGTCCTATCTTGTTCTCGGCCTTGGTTCCCAGGAAGAACCAACTCTGAGGTACATTTTCATAAACAAAGTACAGCCGGTGCTGAGAGGGGGGCTCCAGAGAAGGGGCTGGACCTGGGGGGGAATTGAATCACCACTTGTTCTCCTTATTGGTGCTTTAATCAATTATGCTAATTTCCTAAAAGCTATAAATATGTACTCACCCCTGGAGGGGGTGGGCTTTTCTGGACACCTTTCCATAACTGCTCCTGAAGACCTTCAAAATAAAGATCCCCTTTTATATTACCTCCCTGCTAAAATGATCTTGAGTTTCTTTTCCAGGCTGGGGGAAAAGGCAACAATAGTCTATTTAAAACAGTGCCAGACACAGTTCAAGAGGATTATCTGACAAACACTGTTCCCAAAAGGACATTATGACTGCAGCCACAGTCTTTCCATAAAAAATTTTCTTTGTGGGAAGAAGTTAGCCATATACTGTCATTTGGCCTCAGGATTTTTTAGTACCGTAACCTAGCCTTGTTTTTAATTTTATCTGAGACTCAGAGCTGAATGGGGAAAAAAGTGATTGTTCACCAATGGTCCCATTAATTGCAGGTTCTAATGTCCATGCCTGCAGTAATGTCCCTTCCAGATGATCACATTAAGCATTTTACATCTTCTAGGTAATTGACAAAGTTTAGTCAAATTGGACAAATTAGAACTGCTGCTCTCACCTTTGGATCTGCTCTCAGGAAAAACACTAAATCATGAGTGCTGCTAAGCTGCCCAGAGCTAATTTTATATATCAACATATGATTTCTTCTTATATAGTCCTGAATCCTGAATGAGGGAAAACTCAGACCACAGAAATGCCCTACAGAATTTTGTCCTCAGGCTCTTTCAGGAGGCACCCCTTGGTGTGGTGTGAGTTGCTGCCTGGGGTTAGACCACAACAGCAATGTCTTCAGAGAGATCTGTGTATGATGGGTCTCTCACTCCCACCTGAGTGCTCTCACCATTGGGTAAAAAAGTGAGAACTGTTTTCTGTATTGTTTCACATCAAGTTACAGTTTTCTCGTTTCTTATAGAGCTCTTTTCAGTTTAGTTGGACTAATAAGAATAGTTTTGCATAACAAAAGAGAACATAAAAGTAATTTCTACTTTATAACGGCTAGCTGCCAATTCAGAATGATAATGAAAAAATCAAAACCATGTTACTTTGACATTTTAGTGTGAGTTCATTTTCTCTGTATCTGTGAAGTAAATTAAGTGGAGCAGATAATAATTTAAACAATCCTAAAAACTCAAATAACACTTTGGAATAGGATGAAATGTTTAAAAATTAAGTTTTATAGATGGAGCAGTGGGAGAATGTAATACCTTATCAAGAAAATGTTAAAAATAAAGCACATGAATATATGTTGAAAAAATAATTCTTGGTTAAGGACCAGTAGCATATGGAAACATTTATTCACTGAAGACATTACACATTCATTCATGGAGACACAGATGCTACTCAGACTGATGGGGTGTACATTAGCCATAAATTAAAAAAATAGATTTAAACATTACTTTTTTCACCTATTTAAAAATGTGTTCTTGAGTTTAAAATCATGACCCTAGTTGAGACATTTGAAAAAACTGCCTAAAAATCATTGCAGCTCTGCACTATGCTTCTTTTTGGATAGAAGAGGCAAAGCATGGCAGTGAGTGATCAAACTGAGACAGGCAGCTGAAGGGGAAGATCTGTGACCATAGATTGACAAAAAGGTGGGGATTTTAACCTGTTCTTTCTGTGCAGCAAAGGGGATGGTAGTCCTCAACTGCCCATAAGCACTTGTGAAGACACTTAAGGCTGCCAACTGATCACTCTTTTGCCTCATGGAGGAAGGAGAAAGAAAGAGAAGCTTCTCTTCTTTGGCCAAGGACCTGTGGTCCCAATTAATCCATGTCTAGGCTTACATTCAGAACACCTCAACACAAAGCAAACCACTTAAAAAAATTAATTTAGCTATGACCCAGGTTTAATACTCTCCCATTTATTTAACCTCTGAAGACATTAGTATATCTAATAATAATTTCCAGCCTAGCAATGGGCATCAATTAAGAACAGTGTTTGTCCTTATGAGGATGCTTTTATTGAATCTTTGTTTTCTTTAAGTGAAACAAGAGCACTGAGTATCACTTATTCTGCTGGCACAATTGCAATTAACTGGAAACCCATTATAGAATTGTGAGTCATGTTTAACTTCATTCTGAAAATAGATGGAGCATTTTGAATTGTAGGTATAGAATAATTCTCCTCATACATCTCAGGAATATAGGAACTCTATATAATTCATTATTTCAGACTTTTTTTTATTACGTAAATCCATGTATTTCCTTGTTAAGATAAAGTTTATACTGCCTTTGGAATTTTAGAGAGTGAAAAGGCAAAGAAAACCCTTAAAGATAAATGTGTCATTAAAACTAAACCAAACAGAAATCCCTTTGATTGTGGAACAATGCCATGAGCATGCTGTGATGGCTATTTATTGGAAGACTGCAATATCCACAAGACTGTGGATATAATATTACAGGATCTAGAGACATTTAGTAATCTCTTTTTAAATAAATATGTCTAAAAAAAAAAAGGCAGTAGGAATACTGTTTATACTGTTTTAGGTATTGACATCAAAGAGAGCTAATGTATTCACAATGCAGAAAAAAGCAGTGTACTTTCACAGTATGGGGGACAATTTTTCCTTGCGAGAAAAGATAAATTTAATTATCCTGTAACTGGAAAGTTGCATTTTGTCTCACTTGGCTCAATAGATAAGGGCAAGGAAAGTTATGTCTTCACAGTACTCAAGAAATGAAAAACAATTTGGGGATACTGAAGATGTATCTGCATCTGTTCACATAAGGTAGTTCTGAAGCTTCAAGCACAAGAAAATTTGGTAAATAAATATCCAAGCAAGTTTCACACAAGCTAGCTTGCATCTAGAAGCAGCACAGACGTGCCTGCAGCCTATTGTAGCTTCTGAGCAAAGCTCTCAGCCACTTGCTTTACATTGCTGTAATGGGCTACTGAGCTCAGCCATGTGGGCCAGCAGTCATGGAGCAGTCTACTCTGTGTGCATCTGTGGTGCCAACACAACCTTTATTTCCTGAAAGATATCATCAAATGGAAAACCTGGCATGTTTGGAAGGTGGGAGGTGTAACCTTCCAATACCTGTCTGCTACAGAAGATGGAAAACTCCCCAGACAGGCATCAGACTCATCTAGGTGTCAGTGTGGGACAGTGGGTGCAACAACAGCAAACCTCTTTGAATCACAGAGGATTAACGTGGAGATGCCATGTAATATAGAGGTTGTTCCCATGTAGCAGAATCACTTCGGTCCTTCTCTACACAAACTCCCCTCAAAACTTCCCAGCCATTTGTGTTTCCCACTGAAATCAGACTGCAGCAAAACCTCAACAACTTTACAGCCTTTAAAATAGAGGTACAAAAAACCCTCTGGAATCTTAGGTGAATTGTTATCTTCTGTCAGGGACAGCATGAAATATCCAAAGCAGCTAAAAGTCTGAGAAATTTCTTGGCATAAAAACACAACATGGAAAGAGCAACGGAATGCCTAGGTGCAATATTTTCTCACTTCAGTTCTTTGTAGTATAATTTCTTAAAGTATTTAGAAAAATGCCTACACTTAGATTGAGGTGGCCATCAGAGTAGTGAGTCTGTATGAACCAAAACTTCCCTGACTGCATGAACACACAATATTGTTTTATTTTCACTAACTACTTCAGTCCATCGTGCTGTGAAAATAGCAAACAGAATAAAATAGAATTAGTACAAAAAATTGAGAAAGCCCGAGAAAAACACAGGAGCAAGATTTGTAATAAAAATCCATTCTACTAAATTCTGGACAGTCTATTGTTACCTTAAATCTGAGACAATTTTGGCCACAAGTTAAGGTTTTGAGATATATATCAAACTACTGCAAATTACTGTACTTTAACAGTGATTCAGTAGGAACAGAAAAGATACACCTTAGAAAGGTTTGAGAGATTATCTTCTCTGAGCTGGTTACTCCCAAGCTTGATTTTATAAAAGCAGAAGTTATGTCATGCAGAAAAGATGAGTGTGGTTTCAGACTGCAAGTATAATGTCCGTAGATGGAGAAGGAGAAAGAAACAGAAGCTCTCTGAGGAACCAGCTGGGCCAGTGGGCTGTAGGTGCTATGGTCTCCTAGTGAGCATTCTATTGAGTGTATTTAATATAGATATAGTAAAGGCGAGGTTTAGATTGTGCTTCAATGCATTCCTGGGTAAGGAACATTTTACTTCACACAGACTCACTGCTACCATAGCATAAATTTTAGACTGCTGTTTTAAAAGGTTCTGCTATTCATAAGCATGCTAGTGATTGTGTGCAGGATTGGGTTCTTCCAAGTGTATATAAATATTTACAGAAAAATGTCTTTATCTCACAAAAAAAAGTTCAGATGATGGATTTTTTTATATAAATTGACTTATTTTAATCACTTCTGTATATATTTGCAAAATCAGGAATTAAAAATACATCTGCTGAGAATCACTTTCTGAATTTCTTGGCAGTCATTCACTGTTAAAATATTTTCTTTACATGGAATTTACTAATGTTACTGTTTATAGCCTACCATTTCACTGACAGCTTTTTCCATACAGGCTTCCTGCTAGCAGAGGAGGACAAGGTAAAAGCTAACTGTAGATTATTCAATGACTATTTTACTGTGACTGTACTCAGCAACAGGCTTAATGCAGAAAATTTGAATCAACTTCATCGTAGAGAAGTTTAAGCAATTTAATAGAAACTAATTATTAATAACTCACAACTCCGAGTTTCTCACACGTCCACATTATCATATAAAATATCTCTGCCAAATTTTTATTTTACCTTCAGTTTTATTCAGAGACAACAAAAGCAATTCCCTATTTGTTTCCATTTTGTGGCTTGAGAAGTGATTTCCACTTTGATGTTCTTTTTGGTTGCCTGTGATATGCTATTCCACATTCAAGCCCTTTTGAGGAGACATTGATTTAATAATTAAGAATCACCATTTTTACTACATTATGATAACAATTTATCAAGGAAACCTGATTTTTAAAGTGTTTTTGAATGGAGAAAAATATCTTTTGCTAGATTCAGACTGAAGATTGAGATATTGCAAGTATGCATATAAATAAATAATTATTGGAGAGTAGTCTTTTCCCATTGGATATTTAAACTGTTAGATGCAAAGCAAGATAGGATACTACTTTCTTCAGTTTTTTTCTAAGCAGACACATTCTGAACACACATACTTACTATATTCTTGCATTTCATAAATGAGATGTTCAACCATGTAACTTTAAAATATTTTGATCTATAAAATTGATATATAGAAATATACTTAAAAATGTAGATTTTTTTACATAAAGGTCACATTGTGATAGTATGATTTATCTCCAAGTATGAGATTCTGGGTTTATCCCATGTTGTTTATACTGAGACACATAATGTTGCAAGTTAATGATTTCGGTAATCAATGAGAGATGACGATTCAGCTGTTTAGGTCTCTTCCTCACCATGTGGAAAACATTCTGCTTCATGGGATCATATTTTAAATCTTAGGATATTCTCTCTCATTCCCTTCCTATGGCAAATGAGGGATTTTGACCTTGAGTTTTGTCCTGGTTTAGGCCAGAGGGGTCAAAATCTAGGAAGTGATCTGTGCTGCAGGAAGGCATACAACTTCCTTCCTGCGATAGAGAGCCAATAATCAGGTAGTTTTAAGGGTTGATAGGTAGGTAAACCAATTAAAAAGTTGATCCGCCTTCGAGGAAAAAACCATATATAAGCAGAGACCCTCTGACGCTCTTCCTCTTTGGACCTGCTGCTGCTGTGTAGAGAGGAGCAGCTCCTGCTTCTCTCACTGGTAAGGCCCCCCCCTACCTCCTTCCGAAGGAGGGATGGGGGGGGAAGGGAGGTTTTACGGCAGCCGTGCCGCTGCAGCCGGGCAGGCATGGGGGAGGAACGGCTGGAATCTTCAGCAGATACAGCTCAGCCGGTGTGCCAGCTACACGAGAGGGAGAGCCAGGCCCCTGCTCCGGGCCAGGCAAGGACCGGGCCGGACTCCATCCAGCTCGGGCCAGGCCCTGCCCTGTCACCCCAGGCCTAGATGGCCCCAGCAGGCCGAGCCAGCTTGGCCGAGCCAAGCAGAGACTCCGAGAGCGTCTGGCATTCAGCTCGGACCTGTTCAAGCAGCCCGGCAGAGAGCACGTGATCCTCACACTGCCGGAGAGAGAGAGAGACAGAGATTAACTCTCTCCATGCCTGGACTAAACTCACAGACACCCATCCTTCCTCGCAGAGAGAGGAACGAGTGAGGACATCTACATAGTGCAGCGCAGAGACTTTACAGTCAGTGAGGAAAGCAGAACTGATACTAAAAAGGGGGTGCATGGGAAGTTGCTTCAAGAGTGAAACTGAAAACTCTTTTGGAGAACCATGGTTGGGGACTGAGCTAATAAATTCTCTGTAATATATGAAGATATAGTCCAAAAGGGGGATGTGAGGTTCTTATTGCAGCCAATGAACTGAAATACCTAAGTACAGACAAGTAAGTGTTGAAAAAGTACAGCCTGATGAGAAACTAGAACCAAGAGAGAGGAGAGGCTGTGATCCAGAGCCCTGGTCCCGGGGAGAATGCTAGAGAACCTGAGTTGTCAGGAGAACCTGTGTTGCTGAGCACAGAAGAAGGGATTTTCTTTGTTGCTGCAATTGAACTGGGCATCCTTAAAACAGGTACCCAGTGGACTGTTCATAACCCACCCAAGTGGCTGTGGGAAGGCTACTGGTATGGGAGGGATCCACCATTAAGCTGGACTTTGCTCTGGGTGGCGGCTAATGGTGAGGCAGAAGACCCATAAAAACTGTATTTTTCTTACAGAAAATCCATGGTGTAAGCAAAAGAAACTTCTCTCCCTGAATGAACTAGAACAAGAGCTGTTTCTGAGGTGGTAAACTGACTGGAGGTCGAAGTGTTGTCTTTTGTGTGTTGTCAGGGAGAATGAAATGGAGAGGTGGGGAAGGGGGGGTGGTCTGGGGCGTTTGTTCTGGTTTTTTCTTGAGTTTTTTTTCTTTTTTCCCTTTGTCTTAGATATATTAATAAAACTTCCTTGTACTTTGTAAAGTTTGAGCCTGCTTTGCCTACTCCTAATCCTCATCTCACAGCAAGCAATCAAGTAAATT